>QODF01000190.1:1037392-1103376 GCA_024372805.1 Oostethus manadensis
CCACCACCGCGGTCTTCCAGTCCAGGGGCACCGACCCCGATGTCCACACGATGCTGCAGAGTCGTGTCAACCAGGACACGCCCAAAACATCCAGGGCCTTAAGGAACTCCAAGCGGATCTTATCCACCCCCGGGGCCTTTCCACCAAGGAGCTTTTTGACCACCTCGGTAACCTCAGCCCCAGAGATAGGAGAACCCGGGCACTGCTTCCATGTTGGAAGACGTGTCGGCGGGATTGAGGAGGTCTTCAAAGTATTCCCTCCACCGGTCCACAACATCTCGAGTCGAGGTCAGCAGCACACCGTCCCTACCATAAATGGTGTTGACTGTGCACTGCTTCACCCACCTGAGATGGCAGATGGTGGTCCAGAATCTCTTTGAAGCCATGTGGGAGTCGTTTCCCATGGCCTCTCCGAACTCCTCCCATGTCCGAGTTTTTGTCTTAGTGACTGCCAAAGCCGGAGACCGCTTGGCCTGCCGGTACCTGTCAGCTGCCTCCAGAGTCCCATGGGCCAAAAAGGCCTGATAGGACTCTTTCTTCAGCTTGACGGCATCCCTCACCGCTGGTGTCCACCAACGGGTTCTGGGATTACTGCCATGACAGACACCGACCACTTTATGGCCACAGCTCCGATCAGCCGCATCGACAATGAAGGCACAAAACATCGCCCACTTGGACTCAATGTCCGCTGCCTCCCTCAGAACTTGGTCAAAGCTCTCTCGCAGGTGGGAGTTGAAACTCCGTTCTGACAGGGGACTCTGCCAGGAGTTCCCAGCAGACCCTCACAGTACGTTTAGGTCTGCCAGGTCTGACCGGCATCCTCCCCCACCACCGGAACCAACTCACCACAAGGTGGTGATCGGTTGACAGCTGAGCGTCGAAGTCACCCAGCAGAACAAGGGAATGCCCCGAGAGAGCACTCTCTAGTACTTCCTATAAGGACTCCAAAAAGGGCGGGTATTCTGAACTGCTGTTTGGCGCATACGCGCAAACAACAGTCAGGACCAGTCCCTCCACCTGAAGGCGTAGGGAAACTACCCTCTCATTTACTGGGTTAAACTCCAATGTGCAGGCTTGGAGCCGGGGGGGGCAAAAAGATTTTCCACCCCTGCCCGTCGCTTCTCATTGCTGGCAACACCGGAGGGGAATGAAGTCCAGCCCCTCTCGAGAGGACTAGCTCCAGAGCCTTTGGTGTGTGTTGAGGTGAGTCCGACTATATCTAGCCGTAATTTCTCCACCTCACGCTCCAGCTCAGGCTCCTTCTCTGCCAGAGGGGTGACATTCCACGTACTGACAACTAGCTTCTGTAGCCGAGGATTGGACTGCCAAGGCCTCCGCCTCTGGCCACCACCCAGCTCTCTTAGCACCCAACCTCTTTGGCCCCTCCTACGAGTGGTTAGCTCATGGTAGGGGGGACCCACGTTACCTTTACGGCCTGTTGCAGACCGAGCCCCATGGGTGCAGGTCCGGCCACCAGAAGCTCGCCATTGTGCCCCACCTCCAGGCCTGGGTCCAGAGAGGGTCCCCGGGGACCCGCATCCGGGCGAGGGAAAACGAAGTCCAATTGTGATATTCATGATTAGGGTCTTTTGAACCACTCTCTGTCTGGTCCAACCCCTAGGAGCTGTTTCTCATGGGTGACCCTACCAGGGGCATGACAGCCCCCGACAACTTAGCTCCTAGGATCATTGGGACGCGCAAACTCCTCCACCACGATAAGGCGGTGGCTCAGGGAGGAGTATTTTAAGTGTCTGAAAATGTAAACGCTACACAAGCGTCTTCACCCTCACCTCCACACTAATTATGATTAGAATTCTGATTATAATGAACCACCATACCCACCGGTTACCAGTGAAACCTTTGGCACATTTGCACTGTCCCGTCTCAGGGTCACATTTGCCTCGATTGTGGCAGACGCACTCCTCGCCGCAGTTGGGTCCGTACCTTCCCTCGGGACATCGCTCTGTGCAGACGGACCCCTTCATAGAGGGAAGGACGCATGTTAAATCCAAGTCCTCGTACTGTACAGTGTACTTTTAAATTGGTGGCTTTAGGTAAGAACATCGATTTTTCCTTCGGAGCAAAATGATTAAAAGAAAAATGTCAGAACAAGAAAATGACTCCGCTTACCGTCCATCCAGGAGGACAAGCACAGATCCCTTTCCCCCTGCAGATGCCACCATTTTGGCAGGGACAACGCGCCGGGCACTTCCTGGAGCACGCCTTCTCGCAACTGGGGAACACAAAAATAGCATCATCAAATATAAGTATAGAAATAATTGATAATAATGATTATTATAGAAATATATAATATAATAAACATTAAAAAATAAAATAATTCATTTTTTGGAGAATTTAATAAACAAGCTACCAATTTATTATTAAATACGTAAAGTTTGACATGCGACCAAACATCTAAACTATGACCATGAAGAGCAACATGAAGCAGACCCCTCATTGGGTACATTTGCACATCCAACCCAGGGGTGTCCGAAACATTAAAAAAAAGTATTTTTAAAAAAGCATAATTTTACTGTAATAATGTTGTAATATAATGAGAAGACATAACATTTTAGTAGTACCATTAAGTTGAAATATTCATTCTTTTTTTAAAAAGTGGTAGTATTATGACAGACAAACAAAACAGCAAATTAATTTGTGAATTTTGGAAAAAGCTATCATTAGGAATGTGTGTGATGTGAAAACGATGTGTGTGTTTTTTTTTCACCATCATGAAGAAGCTGAAAGTTGCATTTCATTTTTCACCGTGTGGCCCTCAGTGGGAAAAAGTCTGGACACCCCTGGTCTAACCAGATCCTATACAAGAACTGCATTGACAATTTGGTCTTTTTTGTCAATAAGCATTATTATCTTAGTAAAGGCAGAACTTGGACGTGTATCGGTTCTTGTGGGTCCACTTACAAGGTGCCGGTGAAGCCGTCGTGACACAAGCACTCCCCACTGGCTTTATCGCACGAGCCTCCCGTCCCGCACTTGCACTTCTGCAGACACCCCTTCCCGAAGGTGCCGGCGGGACAGGATTTCTCGCAGTAGCGTCCGATGTAGCCCGGCGGGCACTGACACGCCCCCTTGACCGGATCGCAGAGGCCGCCGTTGTCGCACTTGCATGGCTGACTGCAGCGTGGCCCCCACTGCTTCTCCTCACAGGCTGAGGAAGGGGAAGGGAAGCGATTGAATTGCAGGGTGATAGAACTCTGAATCTTCACCTCTACTTCCCAAAGGTGTCCCGCAGGGCTTAGAAGCAGGGCCCCTGCCTCTTCAACACGCACAAGAGTAGCGTTTGGGGGTTAGCAGCTCTGACGTCAATGAATCCAAATGACCACAAACACAATCTGATATATTTCCAGAGGGTGGAAGCTGTTGTAGTTCTGCAATCATCATCATCATCGTAAGTATCAACGATCAAGTTTTAACAAACAGTATTTGCACAGCTTAGTGGTAAAAACCGTGTATTTATAATGTAGAAGTATTATTACTATGTAGGTGTGTAGTAAGTGTAGCAAATCAACTGTAAGCTCCAAATGTTGATATGTATGTTCTACACGGGTCACAAGGTGTCAGGTACACTGATGAGGTGGCGCTAACTGGTCTCTCTCCCGATGTGAATGCATATGAGTCTTATTTATGAGTTATTTACTTATTACTTACTTACTTATTTATGACTTATTAAATTTGAGGATCTAATCATGTTAAAAAGTGTCTTTAGAAGGTTTTAAACACACTTCTATGTCTTATATGTCTAATTTTTGCTTGTTATGTCTACTATATGGGGTAATAAGAGTGTAACGGTGGCTATAGGGGTGTTACTTCATGTCTAGAGGGCTCTAATAATGTTAAAAAGTGTCTTTAGAAGGTTTTAAACACACTTCTATGTCTTATATGTCTAATTTTTGCATGTTATGTCTACTATATGGGGTAATAAGAGTGTAACGGTGGCTATAGGGGTGTTATTTAATGTCTAGAGGGCTCTAATAATGGTAAAAAGTGTATTTAGAAGGTTTTAAACAGACTTTCTATGTCTTCTATTTCTAATTTTCGCTTGGTATGTGTACTATATTGGGTAATAGGAGTGTAAAGGTGGCTATAGGGGTGTTACTTCATGTCTAGAGGGCTCTAATAATGTTAAAAAGTGTCTTTAGAAGGTTTTAAACAAAATTTCTATGTCTTATATGTCTAATTTTCGCTTGTTATGTCTATTATATTGGGTAATAGGAGTGTAACGGTGTCTATAGGGGCGTTATTTTATGTCTAGATGGCTCTAATAATGTTAAAAAGTGTATTTAGAAGGTTTTAAACAAACTTTCTATGTCTTACATGTTAAATTGTTGCTTGTTTTGTCTAGTATGCGAGGTAATAGGAGTGTAAAGGTGGTCTATAGGGGCGTTATTTCATGTCTGGAGGGCTCTATTAATGTTAAAAAGTGTATTTAGAAGGTTTTAAACAGACTTTCTATGTCTTATATGTCTAATTTTTGCTTGTTATGTCTACTATATTAGGTAATAGAAGTGTAAAGGTGGCTATAGGGGTGTTATTTTATGTCTAGAGGGCTCTAATAATGCTAAAAAATTTATTTAGAAGGTTTTAAACAGACTTTCTATGTCTTTTATGTCTTATTTTCTCTTATGTTGACTATATGGGGTAATAGGAGTGTAACGGTCGCTATAGGGTTGTTATTTCATGTCTAGAGGGCTCTTATAATGTTAAAAAGTGTATTTACAAGGTTTTAAACAAACTTTCTATGTCTTACATGTCAAATTGTTGCTTGTTTTGTCTAGTACACGGGGTAATAGGAGTGTAAAGGTGGGTATAGGGGCGTTATTTCAAGTCTGGAGGGCTCTACTAATGTTAAAAAGTGTATTTAGATGGTCGAATGCTCTGACTATGAAATGTTCAACCAATTAACCAATAAAGGAGAATTTTATAGACGTTAATGTTTGAATTTTTAGTGTTTTTCTTTGTGTTTTCAGGCCTTCTGGTAGAACGGGTCATGTGGTCTGATTAAAATGCGCACTAAACTTGAATTTTCGTCCACAAATGATGTGCGACAGGAACACACACATCTTTCTAAAGATATAAGAGCTAAAACGAGGACACTAAGGATGCACCGATTCCGCCTACAAAGCGTTCTGTGGGAGGTGTTTCAATATCCTAGTGGGCTGTACAAAACGTAAAAACAAAAGCACAAGACCACCTTGGCACTTAGACGCACACTTTCATATTTTCCAGTCATCTCCCAGCTAAAGAGTCTTTCCCGTAACTCACGCCAATCACGTCCGTTTAGTGCTTATTCTCACACGCACGCACGCACGTATGCACGCACGCACGCATGCACACGCCCTGCATGGTAGCACATCGTGATGTCACGGAAAACACATTTTTCACAAAAATGATTCAATTACCGACCCAGAAAAGTCAGGGAAAGGCAGAACAGAACACCCCTGCACCAGTTGTGGTTTTCAGGCCAACCCCCCCAGCCCAAACCTGCCCCCTCCAGCCCAAAAGAAATTGACAAGCAGATTTTCATGGGGATCACAAGATGGACGAGTATCAGACGCCAGAGGACATTCACACAGGGCTTGGATTTCAGCGGGCGAGCCGCCGGTCCACCGGGTCGTGTTTTGTGATACTGGGTGATGTCACTGGTGGACCAGCGTCTGTTCTCTCCAAATGAAGAACAGCGCCAAGAATTTCATGTTATTTTTACATCTAACAAAAGCCTGTGCTCCCCTGCCGCTCCCAAAAGGGGCTCCAGTGGATCCAAATTTGGCTCGGAGCAAACGGCGCTGCCGGTGTTTATCCGGGGCCGGCCAGAGGCAGGACCGTCCGGCTGAACGGTCGTTGCTTGAGTCGGCCTCGCGCTGTCATGTGACTAATGAGAAATTCAGCTGGTGCCGCCGTTGTGTTTACACAGAACCCGGCCGGCGCCGCACAGTAACGACTTAGAAACACGGTGTCGCATCCACACTGATCTTCATCACGTTTCTTCTCAAACTCCCGCCTACTTTGTCTGATTCACCAATTGACTGGGCAATTGCACTTTTTTCCATTTTCATTCCCAACAATAACTGAATTGATGACCCTGTTGCGGTGCGTTATGGACGGGGGGCCCACTTAGCTACTTCTGGACTTGTCAATGTACTTCCTGAACTTCCTTTATTTCCTTTTTTGCTTTTAATAGCAAAAAAGCCATTCCCGGTCTTCTGACTGAGTTTGACTAGCCTACCGCCCTAATATTAGTACACAGTGGTAATAATTTATGAAATGGAAACACCGGTTACTTTGCCTAAATGAAGAATTGTCAAGCATAAAAACGGATAAATGACCAAAAATACAAATAAAGGTCGTTCAAAAGACACGTTCACTATTCCGTATATTGTCCAACTCTCAATTTCCGATTCCAACATTCACCGATGAACAAAAATGTCTTGTGAGGTAGTAATATTTTCTAACATATAATAATGTTATAATAAATGTGTTATTATATATAATAACACATTTACTGCTACACACACGAGCATGAGTCTTATGTATGTGTTTACTTCCATTATGTCTACTAAATTGGGAAATAGGAGTATAAAGGTAACTATAGGGATGGTATTTAATGTCTAGAGGGCTGTACTAATATAATAATAATGTTCTTCTTATTAAATGATTATTATTATTAATAGGGATGCTTGATATTGGCAAAACACACAAGCATGAGTCTTAAATGTCTTACTTACATGTCATTGAGGATTATGAGTGTTAAGGCGACTATAGGGGTGTTATTTAATGTCTAGAGGGCTGTAATGTTGTAACAATAATAAAATATTATTATTAGGGATGCTGATATTGCCGTGTTTGCCGATTTCCAATACGCCGATTTTGTCCAACTCTCGATATGTCCTAGAGTGGAATGAACACGTATGTTTTGTGAAGCTAATGGATATAGCATCAGCAATTAGCCTGTGGACATGGCTGTAAACAACATTGTAAATCATGTGAGAAATACTTGGGAATGGCAAAGTGTGGCGCTACGAACTCCATGAGTTTGGAGAATCCAGCGTCTTGCCCGATAGAAAAGAACTTATTATACAGTGTGATCGATACACACTCACTTTGGCAATGGGAATTGGAAGTATTAAAGGATAAAGTTTTGCGTAAAGGTAAAGAGGTCCATAGGGGTGTTATTTCATGTCTAAAGGGCTCTAATAATGCTAAAACACAAATTTAGAAGGTAGTAAACAGGTTTTCTATGCTCTATGAAAATATTAAATTAATAAATGAGGAGTCTTACTTGGCATAAATCCACTTATCACATTCGGGCGTGGAACCATAAAACAGACTTATATATTTTTCCAAGTTCTTCTTTCCCTGCTGTCCACCAGAAGTTTGTTGGAATCCAAACGGTTCATGGACTCAAAAAGGTTGGTGACCACTGGTATAAAGGATTGTATTTCTGTGGAACGGTGTCCCACAGGGATCTGTGTTCGGGCTCTTATTCAGAAATCTATGTATATGTGTGTGTGTACACACACATATACTGTATGTGTGCGTATGTATGTATGTATGTATGTATGTATATATATATATATACAGTATATATATATATAAATAAATAAAGGGTTAAAATGGCAACTCTAAATTGTCCAAAGGTATGAATGTGAGTGTGAATGATTGTTTGTCTATATGTGCCCTGCGATTGACTGGCGACCAGTCCAGGGTGTACCCCGCCTCTAGCCCAAAGCCAGCTGGGATAGGCTCCAGCATCCCCGAGACCCTAATGAGGATAAGAGGCATAGAAAATGAATGAATGAATTGATGATATAATATAATAATATAATATAATTGTATCACCCAGTTAATCCTTTATTTTCAAATACATCGTCACTAAATAACTCCAAATGCCAACTACATCATCTGAAGCAGTTTCAGAATCCATATTTATCTAATAACACCACAAAAACGTCAAAAAGTAAATACAACTCACTCGCACCTCACTCGTAAAAGCTTGTCTGGAAGCGCTGTTCCTGTGGCGATGCGTTCAAGGGCACTGGTAACTTTGAGTGATGATGAACAAGCTTTCAGAGGACGGAAAAATGCTGACCTTTAGTGTGTGCATCGTGAGGGGAATCTAAAATCTGGTTAAAGACACAGCCCTGTTGGTATAGATGAGGGACATGGGCCAGCACTCCTGATTCTGAAGGCTCTGAGCAGATTACACTGACATGGCAACACATAGAAGCTGAAACCCAAACACACAATACTAAACTAAGATAAAAGACAGTTGGGAATAAATGTATCCAATTTCATGGAAGAAAGGCCAGAATTCCTGTTGTAAATGTAGGTCAATGCTTTGGTAGTCTTTAGGCCAGCACAGAAGGCCTTGCTGGCCCTGATGGCAGACAACTGGTATATGTGAAGTATGGTGTATATACTGTACCATAGCCATCAGGCCCGGCGTTCCACAGGGATCAGTATAAGAACCCAATAGAACATCAATCTATCACGCACCATGATCTTCTAATTTGCAGCTTGGTTTCGGGTTCTCATGACGCGCAAACCTTTGAGAGGTTGACACGTTTTACCGATTAAACGCTAAACCCACAAAATGAAGAGCAGCAAAATCTCCGGCGATGAATATTTCACTCATCATTCATCCTTTTACCCCTCACTTTTTTTAAAATCCTGATCCACATATCCTTCCAAAGAACACATGGTGACATGCAATCTCTCTCGCTCTCAAACACCACAACCGCAGGCCTGCACTCCACCGAAGCACCTCCGAAAGCTGCCGCGCCACGCTGACTTTTAACGTCCTGTTTGATGGCATTCTAATTAGTACTTTGCGTGTGCGATTGTGTGCTTTAGAAACGGCCACTCCGCGCACAATAATTAGTCTCTTCCTCGGCTACTGTCTTTTCTGTGCCTCCAGGCTGAGTTGTAAAACCATCTCTTACATAAGCCGACATTTGTTAAGATGTTTTTTTCTTTCCAACTCTTCACTCCCTCTTCATGTTACCTCAAACCTCAAAGCCCTCCCCCCCTTTCACACACCCAGCTTTAAGCCCCAGAGCTGGTAGGAAGGCACAGACAAATAAGACGTTTAAAGGGGACAGAGGGAGCGTAAGGCAAGATGGAGAAAAGTGCAAAAAAGGAGAGAGCGAGCGACGAGAGAGTGGAGGTCATTCTTTCCATTTCCTCTTTCCGTCAAGACAGCAACTGCTAACCGTTCAAGCAAATTCTCTCCCCGCAGGAAAAAATAATAATAAAGCGGCGTACTTTTGACCCAAATGAAACAGGCTGAAGGTTGTGGAAAGTCGTCGCAGTCTCCAGCGCTCGCTCGCTGCTTGCCTTTCACACTTGATGGAAGAAAAACAGCTCTGGATGCGCCGCTTTGGGCACTAGTGACTTTTGTGACGCCACAGTGAAAATAGAAATGTAAGGCATTCGTACCCCTTAGAGCCTCGCTAATGGCTCAAAATCACAATTTATAGAGCTTGTCTGTAGTAAGCCCTCCACAGCGGTGTCCCACAGGGATCAACGTAAGAACCCCTGACAATTAGCATAGTGAACCGATAAAAAGACCAAGCAAATGATCAATTTTGCCTTTCTTTCACGTCCTGTTTAATAGTTTCCCATCTATTTCCCATCTTTTCACCGTCAACGAAAAAAAATTCACTGGTCTGACTCGGCAACAGTCGGGCAACACATTGACGTAACACAATTTCCTAAAAGAGTGCCAGTGAAATAACATGATTGCACAGGAAAATGTTCATTTTTCCCATCAATTTCAAATTTTTTATCAATTTCTGATAAATGTCCCGTACGTTCAAATGCAAGTGTCAACAGGTATGCTATGAGGGGCCTCACTTCCCATTCATAAACAGTAAAGGAAGTAATACTCTACAAAAGAAATGCAATTCATGTACTGTAATATAGTACTGCTTTTGCTAGAACCCCAAAATGTGATGCACTGTTAAAATGCATCCGGTAATAAATGTTCCGGTAATTGTCCCCTTCTTTCCTTCTGTCCTTAATTGAAGGCGGTGGGTGTCCAAAGTGTGGCCCGTGGCTGTGGTTTTTATTGCCGCACGACACATTCGCAAAATCTAACCCTATGTAACTTATAATGTAACTTATAGTACTATATAACAAGTAAACACAAATGGAAAATGTGAAAAAGAGTTCTAACATAACTAGAAATAGTTGTAATTTTACAAGAATAATGTCAGAATGTGAGGAAAAATTATGTAACTTCAACAGCATACAACAAAGACAAAATTATTTTATAAGAATAAATCAAAATTCTAAGATAATTTACTTGTCAGTGTTTTAAAAACAGCAGAAATGGAAAAACAGTGGCAATTTTATGAGAATAAAATCAAAATACTAAGATAGTCACAATGTTATGAGAACAAACTCGTCATACTATAAGGAAAATTATGACTTAATTATTCCTCATTTTAGTTGTAAAAGCAAAAGTTGTATTTTAATATAAATATAATATAACATATTTAAGGAGAAAGTTTTAGGGACAAAACAGCAAAAATGAAAAAAAGGAGCAAAATTTCAACTAATATGCTTTTTTTAAAACTTATATTATCAAAGCTGAGTTGCAGTTTTTTCTTGCAATACACGTGCTGTAACTTCTCAGCATATCTTTACTAAATACCAAAGTGGGTTTTTTTTTCCATTTTTCACTCTCTGGCCATCTGTGGAAAAAGTTTGGACACCCCTGCTTTAAGGACAAGGCAACATTTTTGTGAGTCATAGAGTGAAATGTTTATTTTAATCTGAACTCGAGTACGACGGCATCCCACAGGGATCAATCTTGGGTCCCCAAACATCTGCGCTGCTGTAAGGCTGATTGTTGTTAATATTAATCAGGACTTCCAAGTGCGGCTAAGAGGTGGAGGTGCGTCTAGACCACTTAAGCTGCTGCTGGGCTCAAACTAATGACTCCGTGCTTGTTTCCATTGGAAAAGCCTCGTGTTTGAGATGGCCGCGAGCCCCTCAGCTGACGTAAATGTGTCATTTCTTGTTGTGTGTGCGGTGTTTATGAATGTTTAATGCTGGTGCGCAGCGCGAAGGAGGGGAGCAGGCGTTGTATCAAATCACATTTGCTTGGAGGGCTTAAAGGAAGGATAAGTAACGCAGGAGAGAGGAACTTTCCATACCGCTGGAACAGTCGTCGCCTCGCCAGCCTCCCTCGCACTGACATCGGTCTGGGGCCACACAGCGGCCGTGGACGCACTCCCTGGTGCAGCGAGCTGTTGATCAAAGACAGACGGGGCGGGGCAAATAATTACAAAATCTGTTTGTGTCGCAAATACGTCACCGGACAAAGAGAAGGTGTTGTTTTCTGTAATGCTACAGTACATCATCTGACAATAAAAGCTCTTCAGATGTTTCAGTTCCACAAGCACCTCGTATCTGACACGCTTTATGAAAGGGCTTCAGTATTTTCTCCGACGCTGTTTGACCGTGTGTGGTTTCCATCTAGTTATGGAAATCCCCACAGGGAGTCAAGGTGGGACAAGGTCAACACACCTAATAATCACATGCATGCCCTCCTTACTCTGACTGTTCATAATATAGAATAATTTCATATAGAATATATCATATTTGTGATTATTTTAGGTATCGCTTAAAATTGTTTAAATAAATTGATTAGTTTGTGTATTTTTTTATTTCAAGGGACTAATAATATAAAAGCATATATTAGGTTATTGTCAAATTATTAGCTGCCTTTAATAAAAAAAATAAAATGCAAGATTTTTAAGGTCTTTAAAAACAAAATAATCAAACATTATATATATTTAAATATGTATATAGTATTTATGTTATACCATATTACATAATATATAACAAAATATTACAGTATATATACATGAATAAATACTATTAATTGTTACTACTGCTAAGATAATTAGTTGTTATATAAAATAATCAAACATGATATTCAAAATTAATATATAAATCTAAAAATACCATTATTGTTTTTCTACATATGATAATTATACCCTGGCCATGTGACTGCTTTGTCTGTTTCTTCTTTATTACTGAATGAGCTACAAATCATATGAACTTTTCTGTGCGTATTTTTCACGTGGCAGGATGAACTAAACTCTGTTTCTTGCTACTGCTTTTCAGACGCGTGGCAGTGTAAACGTGCAATGCAACTTTGTCAAATAATCAATATGTTTGTATTATATGTTAAGGATAATATGATCCTGGTTATGATTCTCATCTGCTTGTCAAGCCCAAGCAGCAAGCTAATCATCCCTTAATCACACGTTGCTGCTGAGTGTCTCCTAGATGGGACTGTTCGGGGCTTTCACAGTGCGACACCAGTGAATCCAGTACAAACACGGCTTATTCTGCACGAGAGGCCGCAGGGAACCCAAACCCTCAATTTTGGAGAACGTGGCACGGCGCCCTCATCAGCATGTTGACGATGCAGATTGAGCGGCGGGAGAAGAGCTGACGTGTGCGTAATGTTAATCGGACGACAGAAATGTGTCAAAAGCCGCTTCAGCTTGAATCAAAACCATCTCGCTACTCCAAAAGGCTCTGCTAACAGTTTGGTCTCGCACTCTTTACAAGTGCCAGGGACACCCTGCAAGTATTTGTATTCAAATAGCTTATCTAGCAACACCTCATGGTTCAGTCATGTTCTGGGCGGGACTACAATCGGACTTACGAACACATTTGTCGCGGCTCTCGTAGTAGCCCGGGCAGCACTGGTAGCGCTTGCGGTAGTCGATCTTCACGGCCTGCCTGTAGGCGGTCTTGTAGGTGATCCTAAGAGAAAGGCAGGAACAGTTCATCCTTAAAATCAACGTTGATTTACTGTGTTAGATGTCGTTTGGAATTGTCTTCTACATTGTTCCAGTTTTCAACGCTAAAGGGAAATTTGCATAAATGACTTCTCGAGGTATACGGTGGACTCGGTGGAATACTAGTCATGCCAAAATGTTGTGTTGCTGCCGGATGTTAACTGTATCCAAGTGATACTGTAAGTTTTTTTCTATCCCAAAAGAGGAAGCTTTAAGACAAAAATGGACAAAGCAAGTGTCCAGAATCAGAGACAGATGGACGCCCACCTCGACTTCTGGTCTTTGCAGTGATCATTTCACTGATGACTGCAATGAAGGAACACTTTTGCAAGAAGCATTTGGCTTGAAAGTTCGCAATAAATGCATTATGAAAAAGGATGCCAGTCCCCCGGTACACAGAAAAAAAAGACAAGAAGAACGACGTCGGAGTTGCCACTGAACAGAGTAAGTCATGTCTTGTTTACATAATGTCTTCTAAACACTATTCCATGATAGCGACAAGGCTATAGAGCATTCTAAAACATAAACATCTTTTCACAGTTATACATATGTTTACAGTAGGGGGCGATGGCAATAAAACAAAACCTAAATACGCTCAATAATAAGCCGATTTAAAACAATAATTACAGAATTAGCAACTCCAGGGAAATTTACACTTACTCTTGTGTTTGTGAAGGCGACCAATCGTCATCTTCATGACTTAAGTCTATGTTCTGCGAATTCTCTATCTCTCCCTTCTTTTCTTGTCGAAAACTATTGACATGTCGCTCAAATCTCGACTATTATCAGCGTAAACATCCTCAGTTTCCTCAGTTAGAGTCCTGCAGATCCCAGTCCTCCCCAGTTACTTCAGGCGTGCCTCAAGGCCCTGTTGTCGGACCCCTCCTTTTCATAATCTACCTTGTCCGCCATCAACTATAAATGTCTTTTTTGCGAATGTATTGTTTTCTCTCAAAAATGGAACAAAGTAGAACATCATTCCAAATATATAACATATTTATGCACGTCAGGGACCCTTTAAAGAGCAGGAAGTTGGTCAAAGTGCTGCCATTACCTGTGGTGCAGGCATCTGTAGCTTGTCCGAGGGTTCGAGCAGGGCTCCTCGGTCACGTGGTCATAAGGGTGCGAGTACGACTCCTTGACTGAGGTGGTGAAGCTGAGCAGAAACACGAGGAAACATTAGCCACCTTCACACTATTTACTATTTCTTTTTCTTTTTTTTCGTGGCAGTGACACGGATCCAAAATCAGAAGAATTGTGATCGATTGGGTGTTTTTTTGCATGCAATTTTTGGTTAGAGAGACTGACAGTTTATTTTCATTAGGGTTTTGTGGGGTTTTTTTTTTGGTTTGCTGAGTCCCTGGTGGTGTAGTGGTACACTCTTGTGCCCTCTTTGGCAGAGGACACGAGTCAATTGCCAGAAAGGACATCTGGTGTAAAAACTAAGCCAAAAACCATTCATGTGTTTGACTTCCTGTGGTGACCCCTAACAGCCAAAAAAAAGCCAAAACTGAAAAATACAAAAAATAATATCTGGATAAATGGATAAAGGACAAAACTGTGGTGAGACCAGTTATGTTGTTTGGTCTAGAGACAGTGCCGCTATGGAAAAGAGAGAGCAGAGATGAAAATGGTGAGGTTCTCTTTGAGTGTGACCAGGATGGACAGGATCGGGAATGAGTAAATCGGAGGGACAGCACTTTTTAGAGGTTTTGGGGATAAAGTCAGAGAGGCTAGACTGAGATGGTTGGGACATGTCCAGAGGAGAGATAGTGTTGGTGGAAGGATGCTGAGTTTTGAACTGCCGGGCAAGGCAAAGAATGCATGAATTACATGAATTAAAAACTGGTCTCAAAAAATGTTGACCATAATATCATTTATCAGCAATAATTTGTAGGACAAATATTGTCCAGCCAAATTTGTAAACACGACAGGCCTGGCTAAGTGTTTCAAAATTGGAAAAGTTGGTGTGGTGGTGGTATTGCTACATCTGATGACTCTTTCAGGAGCTTTTTCTGAGACGGGGAATGTCCACACCGATTCCACAGAGAACCACATTTCGAAAAATCTAATGTTCTGTGGCTATTCTGATATTTTCACAACCCATTTACTGTACATATGCCAACGTGTTACACACACTATAGCAAGAATGTATATCTAGCACTGTTGGATCTTAAGGCGGTTCTAAGGAGAGCTTCAAAATGCAAAAAGAGCAAAGACGTTTTTGTTCAAGTAAACTGATCAAACGTGCAAGAGTACAGCCTTCAAAATGCAAAAATCTTGCCAAAAATCGTGGCTAAATTGTGGCTTGAGTGTGATTTAGTGCCAGATATTCACACTGTCATCATCTCTTGATGGCAAAGGCAAAAAAGCTTTCTCTCTTTGAGAGGGGCTGGGATTGTTGAGCTGCATAAGCGAGGCCTCTTGCAGCCTCAGTGCCATTGCTGCTCAGCTTGGACGCGGTAAGACACTCATTTCTAACTTGAGGCTCATGGTACATAAAAGTGTTAGACACCCAAAAAATGAGACAGTTCAGGGTTTGGCAACATTTAGCATCAAAAGAGCCATTTTGGCCCGTTTCCACCAAATTAAAAGCCAAGCGGAGCCACAAAACCACTAAATTGAAGGGAACACTATTTTGTAGTGCCTTTAAAAGTATTGTCACGTTCCTTTTCTGTCTTCCTGTTCATGTTCTTACGCCTTCCCTTCCAATTTTGGAGTCCAATTCCTTGTTTGTGTAAGCATACTTGGCCAATAAAGCGGATTCTGCACAATTGCAATAAGAGCGTTGTTACAAATTGATTATTTCCAGTTCTAGCCACCCTCTCCGTATCGCCATTGTTCTTTAGCGACAAAGTAACCTAAAGAACAATGGCAAAAGAGTTGCGTCATCAAGTTGACACCCGTTCCAGCCTGCCTCTTTTCCACACCCTCTATTGCTCTGGACTGTTGACCCTAAGTACTTAAAATCCTCCACGTTCTTTATCTCTTCTCCCTGTAACCTCACTCTTCCACTTGGTTCCTCTCATTCACACACATGTACTCCGTCTTCATTCCTCTCCTTTCCAGGGCAAACCTCCAACCCTTAAGTTTCTCCTCCACTACATATCACAATGTCATCTGCAAACATCATAGTCCATGGAGATTCCCGTCTAACCTCGTCCGTCAGCCTGTCCATCACCATAGCAAACAAGAAGGGGCTCAGAGCTGATCCCTGATGGAGTCCCACCTTCACTCGGGACTCCTCTGTAACACCTCCAGCACACCTCACTACTGTCTTACAGTCCTCGTACATGTCCTGCACCGCTCTAACATTCTTCTCTGCCACTCCAGACTTCCTCATACAATACCACAGTTCCTCTCTGGGCACCCTGTCTTTCTCCAGATCTACAAAAACACAATGCAGCTCCCTCTGACCTTCCCTGTACTTCTCCATCAACATCCTCAAAGCAAATACTGATTCTGTAGTACGCCAGCAGAGGGCATAGCCTTGGCACAGAAAGTGGGATGACACACAAACAGATGTTCCTCCCAAGATGCCACCAGCCTCACACGAGGTACATTCTTCCATCTCTGCATGGGACATACTGGAAGTGCATTTGTTCGGACTGGCATGTCCGAACACTCCCACGCTGTCGAACAGCCAACATATGCGTCAGCAGATAGAGCTGGCTTATACGGACATGGAAGACCTCACGCTGGGTGCCGACATCAAAAGGAGGACAATAAGAATATTGGACCTCGAAATAAAGAAGCTGGAGCTGGAGGTGAGTTCATTGAGTCTTCATTGCACACTGCAACACAAATCTTTATTTCTATTATTATTCTCCTCCAAGAAGAGGACACATCTTAAGAAACTCAAGGTCTGCTAGAAGGAATAGAATGCTGTTGCTTTGTGGAACGTATAGACAGTCAGGGATCCTGCCTAAGAGCCGATTGCTTGGAAGTTGAATGGCCGACTGTCTTTTTAAGGCTCGGAGAAAGTCAATTTCATCAAAACGCTTGATAGCAATAAAAAAGGAGAATAATTGCTCTGAACTGTGAATGGCTTCCCATCTCATGTACAGCCCAGTGTTGCCAAATTGGCGATTTCCTCGCTAAATATGGAGACTTTTCCTGATGTCGTTGGGAACGGGAGATTTCTCTGGTATTTGCATTTTTCTTCACCCAAAATAGTAATTTATTCGCGGCCCCTAGAAAAACAGCCAGCGGTTAGAGTGGCACTTCCCATGCGAGCTCGACGCACCACGAGAGAGCAGTCCGGGCACGGTGAGGGAGGACTACCGCTGTAACTACGGAGCTGAAAATATACAAAGTCCAACCTTACCACGGTGTATTTGCAGACATGAAAGTGAAATCACATATTGTTCCAAGCTGTGAGTGCACAGTCAGCCAAGTTCCGCTGCACATAACCTGCCTCTCCTGGAGTCACCACCTCGGTGATTACTGTGTCAAAAAAAAATCCCCACACAAGGAGGCTCAATTGCCACATGCGGCTCCAGAGTCGTGGGTTGCAGATCCCTGAGCCAGAGGATCCCATTGCCTGTCCATCAAGACACGGGACCACTCTTGGGCCAAATGAAGGTCGTTGCTGATGCCAAGTGCAGTCCGATAACCATCAGACGACATCTGCCAGACAAGGCTTTTAAAAACGTCTTCAAAGGCCTGAGCTCCTTCAAGGTTTGGAATTTGCTGGAGAGCACCAAACATGGGACATTGAGTCAACGTTACTGGCATGACAAGGAAATCCCACCTTAGATGTTTTCCACACCGCGCCATCATGATCCGTCACTGGAACAACGGAGCTTCAAGTTGTGCAGGGGCGTCAAACAGCAGCCGGCTATGTGCAGATGTTGCAGGGGGCAACCCTCTCGACTGAAGGTCCTTGTCTGTGTGGTAATGACTGGCTTTTTCAACACTTCACAAAGGACTTCTCCCATTGGAAAAAGCTCACTCTTTTGGACCATCCTGATCTAAATGCAATGGGTAACATTTGGGGACGGATGGAAAAATGGACATGAGTTCCAGAGAGCGGATGCCCACCGTGAAGCCATGTACATTCCCACTAGCCTACTGGAAACACTGGCTTCAAGCATGCCAACACGCATGAACAGGAATGGCAGACGCTTTCTGTTTCTATTTTAGGGAAGTTTCAGCTTATTTTGGAGTTACGGGCTTAAACTGATTTTCACTTTAATGTCCTTTGCGATAAATTGCTTATTCAGTATTTTTTGTCTCACTCCCATTTCTTCTTTATGCAGTTGAAGCTCTTCTTAGGATCTCCTTAAAATCCAGTAGTACAACTTTTTTTGTTAATAAAAACAGGCTGGGGGATGCAAAGTGGCCATCCCTGTTCTCAGAAAAGTTTGGTTGAAAATAACATCATGCCAGCTACACAAGACGCAGGGAATTGGAATTCTCCAAAAAAAGGCATGCGATATAAAATTCTCTCTGAAATGAATGCCAACCTTCGCCCTCCCCCCGGATCCTCTTCATCATGTCACACGCTGGATGAGAAAATCAGTTTGATTTCACGCGATGGCGTTTGTTCGGCCTCACCTCTCCCACAGGCTGCACACGTTGGGGTCTCGGGGGTTGAGGGACCAGGCCAGGCGGAGCAGGAAGAAGAGGAGCAGCAAAAGGGGGACGTGGTGCACGGTCAGCATGGTCCTGTATGACGCAGGAGACAAACATTCCCAGTGAGATGGAACACCGAAACATTCCTTTTCTTAGCTTTCGCCTTTGATCGTGTCATGGTGGATTCCCGTACCTTCACCATTCGGGACATGGCAACAGTAAAACTATTTGTCTCCAAAACTAGGCTGTTTTTTTCCGCACTGGTTGGTAATAAATCCATAAATCTGTACAGCATAAACAAACCTAATTTCATTCATTCGCTCATTTTCTATGCCGCTTATCCTCATTAGGGTCTCGGGTATGCTGGAGCCTACCCCAGCCGACTTTGGGCGAGAGGCGGGGTACACCCTGGACCCAGTCAATCGCAGCAAACCTAATTTGTACATGTTTATTTTTTATGCTTCACTGATAATGTCACACTTTTTTCAGTGGTCCTTGAATGCACCGTAGTTATGTGAGGCAAAGCAAAAGTGAAACTATTTATTTCTTTTTATCGTTACTCCCATTTGTTTTCTCCTATTCCATTTACAGTCATTTCTCGTTACAAGCGTTCATGGTCGGCCAATTAGTAGTGAAAATATGCATATTTAAGTAAACTGCACATATGCTTTGCCCGAATTAATCATTTTCGAGCAAAAAATGACTGAACCCATTAAGAGCACCCACAGGTGGATGTAGTAGTCTACATTGGTCACTAGGTGTCAGTAAATGTTCGGGGAGACAAGCGCCACACTTAACTGCTGGCTTTTATTGCACGTTGAAAAGACGTCACAACAGGCAGAAAAATAACACCATGAGATGAATGAGTAATAATAACACAAGTTACTGTTAGGGCCAACTCTAAAATCCCAACGCAGGTAAACTGTGCTTATATCTACTATTTTTAGTAACATGAGTGTAAAGCTGACTATAGGGGTGTTATTTCACTTCAACGGGGCTCCACTAATTGAAATTAATTAAACAAAACACATTTAGAAAATCGGTAAAAATGTTTAGTAGGGCATAACTACAAAACGATTCCATTTATAAAGACAGAATCCAGGTTGCGTAATAGTACCATTCCTCCTGGGACCGACCATAAATCATCCTGAATCTGAAATATATCATACAGTACTTTCTAATAAACGGTACTAGTAAATCCTAAAGTTGTTTTCACTCCGCTAAATTCACGTTTGTCCGCCTTTGAAGACGTTTTCAGTTAATTCCCCTTGTGCACAAGACCCCCCCAGTCACACGCCCGTATATGGGCAACAGGATGCGCTCATTTCAAAATAGAGATGGTAAAAATAGAGAATATGAGGTATTTCAAAAGAATATGTGGTATTGGATATGGTGTCTTACAACAAACGCGGTGTTTTCCCCACCACTGAGGAGTTCATGAACCGCGGCGTGAAGGTGAGGGCCTCGGGCGCCAAACCCTCACGTCGTCAGAAGACAGCAGAAGACGTCCTGACAGCGGACAGCGTCGGATGAGGGCGAGTCCGAGAGGAAGAGAGAGGAGAGCGAAACGAGACTCCCGACTTCATCCTGACCTCAATCCATCAGAAGCCTCCGCTCTCCTCTCTGGTCCCCTTCCACGTCGACTCCAGCAGCATCTGGATCCCATCACACAGGGTCCCTTTTAGGCTCTCAGGGAGCCAAAGGGAGATTTTTTCCCCTTCCTCCTGCCACCTTTTCCCCTCTCCACAGAAGTGAACACACGTCGGGCAGCGCAGGCTCAGCTCTGCACAACGCGAGTCCACTTTTTTAACCTCTACTGGCCTGTCTGTAAAAATGGAGAGTCACAACTAGAATAACAACAGAGGGCCACACAAAGGACAAGATGATGGCTTTTGCTTCTCCGGACATGTGGACGTTTACTGCCGGACTCTTTACGAGGGAACATCGCCAACCACTGGCCTGGCATGCACATGATAGGAGTGCCAGTAACCCCTTGTGTGTACATTTGTAACAAATGCAGATGAAGTACTCTTGTTAGTATATTTGTATTGCTGCATGGCAAACAAGTTACCAGTGGGTGCAGTAGATTCTCAGAAAACAAACGTTCATGATATGCACGCTTTTAAGGGGTGTTTAAAAAAATAGCAGTGTGGCATTCAATCAGCGATCAATTAGTGAAAAAAGAATCAGGTGGACCCTATTTAAGCATGAAAGCAGCCCTTGCTGAACATCATTTCTCTTTGAAAGCCTGAGTAAAATGGCTCCTTCAAGACAGTGTTCAGAAGAACAGCGTGCTTTGATTAAAAAGTTGATTGGACAGGGGAAAACATATGAAGAGGTGCAAAAAAGGTTTGGCTGTTCTGTTACATTGTTGTTGTTCCCTTGCCTTCTCCTGGGCGTGTGCTTGTGGTTGCAGGAGCTGTCACGGCAACCGGAGGCGTGGCCACGGGACGCACCTGCACGTAATCTGCGGACACCCTTTATAAGCAGAGGGCTCGCACCGCTGGGTTATTCTCTTCCACTCGGGAACGATCACATACGGACTCGCACCGGCTCGCTTTTCAACCCTCCAGTTTCTTCCTACAGTTCCGGACTCAAGTCCAGCTTCGCTCCAGCGTCTCCCAGACGGTACGCCCCGTGACTCGGTCTACCAAGTTGGCTTCCCCGAGACTTGTGTGTGTTCCACTGCCCATGGTGCACTCACCATACCTGTACGACCGCACCATCGCTTTCTGTTTTTCTTGTTGGCTACATTAAAAACAAGATACACGGCCTCCAACCTGCCTCTTCTGTCCACTTTGCTCCTGCAAACCTGTAACATGTTCAGCTAAAATGATCTCCAATGTCTTAAAATTGAGAGCAAAACCAGAAACACGTGGCAGAAAATGGAAGACAACTATCAAAATGGATGGAAGACTAACCAGAATGGCAAAGGCTCAGCCAATGACCAGCTCCAGGATGATCAAAGACAGTCTGGAGTTACCTGTAAGTACTGTGACAGTCTGTGTGAAGCTAATCTATTTACAAGAATCCCTCGTAATGTCCCTCTGTTAAAAAAAAAGGCATTAGCAGAAGAGGTTACAATTGCTAAAGAGCACATCAACTGGCCTATAGAGAAATGGAGGATCATTTTGTGGACTGATGAGAGTAAAATTGTTATTTTTGGTTCCAAGGGCCGCAGACAAACTGTGAATTGAAGCCACAGTACACAGTGAAGACAGTGAAGCATCATGATATGGGCATGTTGCTCCTACTATTTATCCCATAGCAGGGATCATGGATGAGTTTGCTTATGTCAGAATACTTGAAGAGGTCATGTTGCCTTATGCTGAAGAGGACATGCCCTTGAAATCAACAAGACAATCACCCCCAACACACTAGGAAACCAGCAACATCTTCTTATGGTATGTTATGGAGGGGCCAGCCCAAACCCCGGGCCTTCATCTTGTGGAGAACTTGTGGGGTGACATCAAAAATGCTGTTTGTGAAGCAAAAGCAAGAAAGGTTAATGAATTGTGGAATGTTGTTAAAGAATGTTGGAGGGGAATAACAGCTGAAAGGTGCCACACGTGTACAGCCTTAAGAGCGTGCATATCATGAATGTTTGTTTTCTGAGAATCTACTGCACCTACTGGTAGCTTGTTATTATTTTGAAGTCATGTCGGCCTAAAAACAGGGGATGCAAATCTCGGCAGATCCAAAATCTGTTCGGCCAGTAATGCATCTCCTCTTTACTATCAATAAATGAACTTGGGGCGTATTTTTCAATATTTCTGCATTATATTGTGAATTTCTAACCTACTCCTTTTACTTTAGTCGTGGATACCCCTGAATCCAATATCCTTTGGGCTTCAGCACCCATACGTACTGTTCCCTGGGAAATAGTACGCCATTCCATACTCTCTCTTTCCTGCGTGCGTCCAAAAAGGTCGGGGACCGCGATGCATATTATGGGCTGTCTGATGTGCGCCATAAACACCCCGACACCGATTTACACGCCCGTGATTGACGGCTATCACTGCTGGAGATTTTGGCGCGGCGAAGCTGCGATAATTTCACGATTTATTCCGTGATAGGGCGCTGCTCGCTCGCCACTACGCTCCCCACAGTCGAGGGGTAATGCACTCTCTGGCAACAAAGGCCTCACAACTCCTAGCCGCCAAAACCGGCTTTTACGAGGAGGCATATGGCTCCTATTAGGGGGAGTTGTCAACCCCGTGGAAGTTGGGGTTCATATTTTTCATTAGCTTCTCTTCTTTTTAATTGGGCTTCGTTAGAGAAAGGCTCCAAACCGCACGGGGATTCTTAAATGCTGACAAACAGCGGGCGGGCGGGGTGGGGGCGATGAACGAGGCTCCGTTAGACGGAGTTGTTTTGAAGTGGGACTGGGCTGCAGGGTGCGGGGGTGCAGGTAGACAAGCGGATCTCCAGGTGGTGTTGTCATCATGCGGAAAGCCGACCCTTCAAGGAGGCGAGCTTAATTTTTCTTGGAAAAGGGGCGGGCCGTGCGGCCCTGAATCTCTTTCTCTTGGAGAGCAACAAGTAGCGACAGTTTTTGCAATCATTTTCGGATGCTCACATCCACTGGAGAGGAAAAAATAGCAAAAACAATAACAAAAATATGGCCTGTTGTCACTTTGTTTCGCCTAAAACCAAAAACTGCAACTACAACCTCAAACAATATAGCTGATACTAAATGTCTGGAGAAAAAAATCTTTGATGCGTCCAGAACTTTCTTTCCTGCAGCTTTAAAAAGACAACAAGCCACCTCCCAGCTTATTTCCATCCATTAAATACGTCCATTTCACAGTCAAACCTCGCATTCCCAACATCCCAGTTTGACTCCGTTTCTGTACAATACTGCATGTAACAAACTAGTGGACCCTGAAAACATCAGCTGCATTACTTACTGAATGAAAGCGTGACTGCTGTTTTGTAGCAGACTAAGTGTTATTAGTTATGTAGGATTCATGTTACAGGGAGCAGACATCCATCCTTTACATGACCCTACCTTGCACTCCGTGTAGGCAGCCATGGATGCAGAGTGAAAAAAAGGTTCTCCTCTCATTCCGTGTGGAAGTGGTAAGTTTGTGGCTTCTTAGTTTGTCCTTCGTCCCCCTCAAGCCCTTTCTTAAGTTCAGAAGAAAAATGTTTGAGGCTAACTGGTTAGCCCGCTAAATTGTTAGCTTGCAAGCGAGCAGCCGTCCCTCTAGCAAAACAGTTGCGCAATCCAGTGTAAACAATGAATAATAGGAGTCTAAGGGTGACTCTACGGTTATTTTATTTCTACAGGGCGCAAATAATGTTAAAAAAAAACATATTTAGAAAGTCATAAAGAGATTTTCTATGCTTTAACTACAAAACTCTTAATTTTAACATTGGATCCTATTTTGCGCAAATTCACTTATCAAATTGACCGCAATAAAGCTTGGGACAACTGTACTCTGTTTGCCTGTACTGCGTCATTCTGCGTAATGGAGTGCCCAAACAAAGCACCATTCATGCATTTTTAGTGTATGCAATTACCAAACAACACGATTTGCTAAAGAAGGTGATAAACACCAGTGAATTCCATCACACCATGATGTACTGGGAGTCCACATCAGCACTAAGTTCCATCCTGGCAACGAAAAAACAAATCAAGGAAGCTTTCACTTTTTATGCAGTTCAATTCCTAATTGTGAAAAATATACAATATGTTCTTTTAAACCGCTATTGGTAGGATATTGTAGCCAGTGGTGGTGTTTGTACATCTTTTGCTTGAAAAAAAAAAAAAGAATATACTGTATATGCTTCATTTCACGGCGTCCCACAGGGATCAACCTTAGAGCTCCCGACATTTTCATTTCGCCTTCAATAATAGACAGACTTGATCATCTTGAAAGGGAAACTGAAAATAAAGGAGCCCATCTGCTTTGCAGGGAGACTTTTATGTGGCTCTTTAAAGTGACACAGAGCCACTGTGTGCTGTTTTACTGCGCTTTCACACAACAAAGATGTAACAAACGCATCAAATAACTTCGCTGAAGCAAAGCCAGAGGAATGAATTCATTGAGTATCCGCTGACATGTTTGCTGAATTCATTGCCGTGAACAGCCCAAATACACACCCCCTCTTTTATGTGCCCCTCGAAAGACACTTGTAGCCGTGACGCTGACTTCAGCCCCACACCAGCACTGACATCACTCATACTCGACACCCCCGCACCCCTACTTCAAGCGAAGAAAGGTCTTCTACCAAGGAAGCAGGCGCTTCAATTAGTTCCACTTCCTGGGGAGTTGAATTATTTGCTCTGATGGACGTGTTGCCTGCATCATCATGTCCACGTGCGGCCATTAAGTTTTTTGTTTTGTCCCGGCTACGCTGAAACTCCCTTTTATTCTAATGTGACGCAGCTGCAGAGGCAAAGTCACAAACCCCAGCGGGAACAAAAACACAAGCAAATCTTCACGACTTTACGTGTTTGTCCCGCGTACAGTAAAATGCACGCCATCAAAAAACTGCATTTGATCTCAAACCGCGTTCCCGTGGCAACTGCGCCACAACAGCAAAGTGATAAAGTGGAGCGGGATGAAACGGGTTGCAGGTGCGAAACCGAGTAGATCCAAATGCTTAGACCTCAGGTCAGAAATATCGGTCAGGCCCGCTCTGCGACGTAGTCATAGACCAATAATTGCTTTTATGGCGTTTTTTATACTGATGCTGATAACGATAATCTTTTTTCTGATACCGATACCAATTTTTTTTTTTTTTTGTATACCAACGGCAAACATTTCTTTTGCTTTTTTCCACCCAATACCAATAGCAATGACTTTTTTGGTATTTTTTGCAATATGGATTACATTTTTTGCCATTTTATCTTCATTACCAATACTTTTTTTTAAAAATACCAATTCTAAGTACTTTTTTTTGGCATTTTCTTCCAATTTTGGGCATATTTTTCAATTCCAACTCCAACAGTGATTACTTTTGACATGTTTTCTTTTATAGCATTTTTAAATACTGATAGTAATAGATTATGTTTTGCCTTTTTTTTTTTTTACACCGATAGTGATGATTTGTTCCCCAATACCAATATGGATGTTCTTTTTTTGACTACTTTCAATGGAGACAATTACTTTTTTACTGATAGTGATGACTTTTTAGACATCATTTTTCACTACCAATACCAATCACTTGTTAGGCTTTTTTTACAATACCAATTATACAAATACAATTACTTTTTTGGTATTTTTTTCAGTACGGATGACATTTTCGGCATTTTATTTCAATAGCAATACAAAAAAATTTTTTCTATTTTTTTCAATGCTGATAGCAAATCATTGTTACTGATACTGAATATTTTTTGGCCATTTTTTCCAATACAAATTCCCATACCAAATACCATTTTTTAATAAAACAAATGGTAAATAACTTAATGTGTATTTTTCATAACACATGAGTCATGACAAATTCCAGTACTTTCAACTTACACTATGTAACTTAAATAGTTTAATGGCTACCATTGCAGGGCTAAGATGTCCTCTTTAAAAAATTCCAATAATATTTTATTATTATTATTGCAGCACATAGCCTGTATGTAGTAAGCGCCACATGCTGTTTTATTATTATATGTATTAATAATTACAATATATAATGTAGCCGCAACGGGGCACAAGCCAGCGTCTCATTGTGCCAGCCCGGAAAAATACAGAGGATTGTGTCAGGAAGGGCATCCAACATAAAACTTTTGCCAAATCAAAACATGCAAAAATGATGCTGAGGTTCTCTTTGGGTGTGACCAGGATGGACAGGATCAGGAATGAGCACATCAGAGGGACAGCACATGTTAGGGTTTTTGGAGATAAGGTCAGAGAGGCCAGACTGAGATGGTTCGGACACGTGCAGAGGAAAGATAGTGAATATGTTGCTAGACGGATGCTGAGTTTTACTGTATATGTCGACATAAACGGTCCATTTTTCATCGCAATGACTCCTGTGACTCTTGCGTTTTATTTCAACAAAAGCGGACACTTTTTTAGTAATAAAAGACCACGGGGGACCGGGTCTTGATGAGATGGTCAACATAAGCGGGACGGAAGAAGGTTTCATTGTTTTTGAGCTTTGGTTCTTTTATTCCTCCAGCTGATGATGATTTCTGTGAAGCATAACGACGGACTTTTCCCTGAGTCATGCAGCGATGACAACAATTATCTTAACAGCTGTAACTAATTTAGGACGTTTTCCTCTTAAGTAATAACGCACGAGGCCAAAAAGTCATGTGACGCGTCCTCGAGGGGAGATCAACGATGGAGCTCTGATTGCTGACAGAAAACACTGGCCGGCGTTCTCTTTTGTGTCGCTCGCGCTCTTGCAATAACAAGCAGTTATGTGACGCATCCACCGCAGCCCCCCCACCCCCTCATCCGCCGCTGCCAAAACCCTCCCCTCACATTAAAAAGCTGAGTTACTGTAAAGGCTTAATCCTTCTCATCTGGATTCTGGCCTTGGCGCACAAGCTCCACTGAGACCGCAATGGGACTGGCACATGTTGGCTTCGGGGGGGCTTTGAGACCCTTAGCAACACACAGGGGAACGTGGAGGAACAATCACCACGCCACCACAACCTAAAAATGTAACGTGAGCACACGCCGGAGACGCGAGGACCAACAAGCGGTGACGAGGACGCCATGTTTACCGTCAAGATCCAAAAACGCCACCCAAGCCGAACCCCCGCACAGGAAAATGATTCCCAGCACAAAAGCTCAATGTGTGTCGGGGTGGTTTTCCTGGCAAAAGGCGACCCGGAGAGACAAAGATGGAGGCCGAGGCCTCGCTCAAGTGTCATGGCAGCGGAAAAGAAAAACACTCACGGAATTTGATATCATGCAGGCAAACATGTCAGGACGTCATCGAAATACGCGTCTACACAAACGACACGCCCGCTGTGGATAAAAACATGGATGAAAGATGGGGTGGAGTGAAGGGGGTTCTGTACAGCATAAGTCCACGTAAGGAAACAAAACACCGCTTAGCTTTTGTGCAAACACCTGAATGATTTTACAAATGACTGCTAGAAATAAATATAATTCTCAAAAGAAAACAATACGCAGGTGCAATCAAACGTGAACAAAATATTTTAAAATCTGTCAAAATAAAGACCATTAAGTAAAGCCAAAACCACCCCAAAATGTCATATTTTCATACACAAAATCTAAAGTTTTTTTATGTAATTAATTAAAAAAATATATATACACATAAAATATAGAAAAAACACATATTTTCCCAAAATATAATAATTTACAAATAATTTCTTTACAATAATTTTGTATATACTGTATATTAAAGTTTGCTTCGCTTTGGGAATGGAATATGTTGTACGCGATCAACAAGCCTTCAACATGTCTTGTTCAAAATAGAGGGAAAATATTCCATTCCTAACAATCGTATGCTTCAAACTTACTGTTCAGCCTGTTTTTTATCCAAATTTAGCCTCAGTTTGCACATAATATTTAACTAGTCCGTTTGCCTCGCATTGTACTGTTCTCTGAAATAGACGGCTCAAACAAAACACTCACTTGCACATGTATTGAGTGTGACTGCCAAATACCCTACCATGGGGCCAAAGAAAGTTGCAAGTGTCAGCAATTTGTTAAAGAAGCTTAGAAACACTCGCCAGGATCCATCCATTTCATTCCTTCATGATTTTGGATGTACATGATTTCCTATGGAAAATCGCTCTCACGCGTTTGGGTTTTTGTCCAACTTTGTAGAACAAATTAATAACAAACCAAGGTACCATCGTAGTTCCAGCTAGTAGCCCCGATCCCAATCTCTCCTGGCACAATACTCTACTTATGTATTTCACTGGGAAGGGCCAAGCATTCCCAAACAGGAAAGTTCAGCCACAGAAGAGTTTTTTCAAGCTCTGGCTTCTCCTTGGCACTATCATAGCATAAAGGCCGGGAGGCATTGTGTTTGTTTATGGAGTTGACGCTCAATCTGCGCCGTGTGGCAATTTGTGCTCCTTTATACTTAAACAAAGGTTCTATACCAAATGATCAGATTTCAAATCATATTTGAAAAAATGCATAAACAGTTTGCTTTGACTGCTGATGCATTGCCGAACATGACAAGGAATGACCTACGGCAGACTGACTACTGGACTGATGGACCTAAGAGTACTGGGTCGGAGGCCCCGGCATCCTTGCAATGCCACGGGACAACTGCTTTAGGCCAATTAGTCCATGAGGCACAAAGGCTTGACCCGGGGAATTCTGCCTGGCAGCAAGTTGCCGGGCAAATGTATGACATCTGTATCTAAGCCGCCGCTTCTTTTGTTGTGTCAGAGAGAACTTTGCAGATGTAATAAGGGATGAGAAGCGAAATAATGTCAGACACTTGTCGCAGCGTACCAGGCAGGCGTCAGTCTGGACTAGAGGGTAAAAAAGATAAAACCGTGTCAACTCTTCTGGCTGGAAAAACAGGAAATGGAGTTCTCACTTCCTGGCTTTGCTTCATTCACGCTCAGGTTGGACGGAGCGCATTTCGCTTTAACATACACTCAGGTATGAAACCTTCATACCCTCGTCACACCAGAGGTAGGATGAGCCAGAATGGAAAAGGAGCCAAGTGCCACAACTGGCCGCCGGCACATCACGTCGTGCCACCACTGGCCGCCGGCACATCATGTCATGTTGCCAAGGAAGACAGGAGTCGAGCACCACCACGGGTCGCTGGCACATTGCATTGTACCGCCAAGAGGAAAAGGAGCCAAGAGCCACCACTGGCCGCCGGCACATCACGTCATGTTGCCAAGGAAGACAGAAGTCGAGCACCACCATTGGCCGTCGGCACATTGTGTCATGCCGCCAAGAAAGACAGGAGTCGAGCACCACCACGGGTCGCCGGCACATCGCGTCGTGCCACCACTGGCCGCCGGCGCATCACGTCATGTTGCCAAGGAAGACAGAAGTCGAGCACCACCACTGGCCGCCGGCACATCACGTCATGTTGCCAAGGAAGACAGGAGTCGAGCACCACCACTGGCCGTCGGCACATCGCGTCGTGCCACCACTGGCCGCCGGCGCATCATATCATGTCGCCAAGAAAGACAGTCGAGCACCACCACTGGCCGCCGGCACATTGTGTCATGCCGCCAAGAAAGACAGGAGTCGAGCACCACCACTGGCCGCCGGCACATCGCATTGTACGGCCAAGAAGAAAAGGAGCCAAGAGCCACCACTGACCGCCGGCACATCAAGTCCTGCCGCTAAGGAAGACAGGAGTCGAGCACCACCACGGGTCGCCGGCACATCGCGTCGTGCCACCACTGGCCGCCGGCACATCACGTCATGTTGCCAAGGAAGACAGGAGTCGAGCACCACATCGCGTCGTCCCACCACTGGCTGCCAGCACATCGCGTCGTGCCGCCAAGGGGAAAAGGAGCCAAGTGCCACCACTGGCCGCCAGCACATCCTTTCATGTCGCCAAGGAAGACAAGAACCGAGCACCACCAAGGGCCGCCAGCACATCACGTGATGCCGCCAAGGGAAAAAAAGAGCCAAGCTCCACCACCCTAACTTGCTCTGTCACCTACAACACAAAGCTACGATGTTTTGTTCAGATAGCTTAACCACACTGCATTGCTTTTAGCATCTTTAATGTACAAAATGTATCAAATTGGCCCCCAAACAAAGGACTTTGCACGAGGCCCTCGTTGGAATAGGTTTGGACGCCCCTATGCTACAAGCTCGCGTCACGACAGATGCCTGGTGCACCTAAGGCGTCGCGATGGACACCAGGTTGGCAATCCGGGTTTTTAGCTCGAAAGCTAGCGCTTTGGACTCTTATACTGCAGTCCCTGTTTGAGCCCAAGCGGAATGTTGGGCTGGCTGGACCAGGCGGGTTACTCTAAAGTAAGAAAGAATAGCAAAATATTGAACATAAACAAGCAGTCTTATCAGAACAAAACGATGGAGGGAAGGGAATGCAGCACTGAATGTTTTTTAAATGGAATTCATTTTCACTATTTTTAAAACAATTGTGAATTTTGAACAAAATATTATTAAATTAAATTGTATTCATTTAAAATATGTGACCTTTTTGTGACCTTAATAAAGAAGAAGTGACGTTAGTGAGGGAAATGGTGTAAGCGGGAAATGTCCTCCATGCTCATCCCTCACAAGCATGCTGGAAATGTCTAAGAAATGGTCTTTTAGCACTTGTCTTTTTTTTTCACCAAACTTGTGTGCTTTTTACGAGTGAGGTCACTGGCACGCTTTGATGGAGACCAGAGCTCATGGATACCAGTGCTGGTGGGATAAGGTCGCCATGGTAACGCTCTTGTTGTGGCCATCGACAGCAGAGTTCAGCGGAGTGCGCGGCTTTAAAACATTCCCACGTTTAAAAGCCGTGTTTGACTTGATGGAATGTTGTGGTTCTGGTTCTGCAAAAATACGCCTCAAAAACATGTAACGCATTTTGGTTTTTTTAACAACACCATGCTAATGTAAACATGCTGAGGTTCTCTTTGGGTGTGACCAGGATGGACAGGATCAGGAATGAGTACATCCGTGTTAGAAGTTTTTGGAGATAAAGTCAGAGAGGCCAGATTGAGATGGTTGGGACATGTCCAGAGGAGAGATAGTGAATATGTTGGTAGAAGGATGCTGAGTTTTGAATTGCCGGGCAGGAGACCTAGAGGAAGAGCAAAGAGGAGGTTTATGGATGTAGTGAAAGAGGACGTGAAGGTAGTTGGCGCAAGAGAAGACAGGGTTAGATGGAGGCGATTGATTCGCTGTGGCGACCCCTGAAGGGATAAGCCGGATGTCAAAATGCATCAAAATAACACAAAATAAACATGATCTCCACAGGTGTTATGATAGCCCAGTGTTTCCCATGCGTTCCTTCACTTATTTATTTATTTGTGGCGATTAGTCCTCATGGAAAAATTTGAACACATCCGGTCTGCCAGGTACTGCCATTGGCTGCCGACCGGTCCAGGGTGAAACCCGCCCAAAGCACACTGGGATAGGCTCCAGCATACCCGCCAGCCTAATGAGGACAAGCGGTGTAGAGAATGGATGGATGGTCTGCCAGGTAATAAGAAGACTTGCTGACTTCTATTTAGCGAGTAATCAGACCCTCTTTTTTTCTTCCCCACATAATTATCACTAACATTTCATCAATAATATTTAATGATTATTAACATGATCACTTTTTCCACAACGTTGTTATTTTGTTTCTCATATTACGGCATTGCAAATAATTAATAATTAAGTAATGTAGCAACATTGCAACGAAATGCTACTAAAATGATATTTGTTAGCTTAACTTTTTTCTCTTAATGACCTTATTCTTGAAAAACTACTGGCGATTTTCATTTGTTACTGTTTTTTGTTGATTTTTATTAGTTTTCTTGATAAATGACATTTTTAGAATGCGCTGCGGGCCAATAAAAACACCGGGGCCAACCCTGTCCTAATATTTTGAGTACACTGCTGATGTTTACCTTTTTCTTCTTAAATATGAATTTCAGAATTCTGGACAGCCAAGTTCTATCCCAGCAATCTATCCCAGCAATATTCTGTGTGTCTCTGTAACTTAACACCCATCAATAAATGGCTGCATTAAACTGCTACATCCCTTGACTAAAAAAATCACTTCCTCCCCCTAATTAGTGACCATGCGCTGGCACGGTGCTGAGAAGAAACCGAAGCAGAAGAAGCCAAAGCAATAAACAACCTCGGTGCAAGTCACACGTTGTTTACATGTTGCACACGTGTGCGTCACATGTGGCTGACAATTCAACTCTTTCTGGCCTTCTGTTTTCGTCAGAGCGGGGCGTCACGCCAGCTGGAGGCTCGCCCGCCGCGGGCCGGCACGCAGTCGACCCCAGCCGCAGGCGGCATGACTGCGGCTCCATTGGTCAGAGAGACAAAACAAGGTGAAAACCTGGTAAATAAACACGCCGGCTCACCTCCCCACTGCTGGGCACTTGGGACCCCGTCAGTCCCAAGGGTTCTACCCAAACATTAGCAAAGGGAAGGCTGGAAAAGCCAAACATGGAGGACATGACCAGACTGGGTTGTAATTATACATGCAGTAATTCTCTGCGGATTATAATCTACACGGAGACACTGTGACAGACGAGTGAAAACGGCCGCAAGCACAACCAAAAAACACAGTTTGGATGTATAAACACACGTTCCGCGCACCAGCGACAAACCGCAAGCCGTAAAGCGAGGCTGTCCCAAGTGTGGCCTCTTGGCCGTTTGCGGCCTGCAGCAGTTTTTTACTGGCCCGCTGCACATTCTAAAAATGTCATTTCACCAAAAAAAAAACAACAATCTGCAGTCATTTTATGAGAATAAAGTCCAAATATTAAGAGAAAAAACCTAATGTCATAATATTACAGCATGTGGACAAATATAATTTTAGTGCAGTAATGTTGAAATATTAAAAAGAGACTTTTTTTTAAAGTCACAATATTATTGGAAGCAAACAAAACAACAAATACAGTTGTTATTTTTGGAATATTAGGTTGAATAAAAAGGTTATGTTATGAGAAATAGGTCAAAATGTCATGAAAAAAAATCATAATTACAAAAAGAAGAAAAAACCCCAACAACAGCAGCAGATAGAATAAAGTTAAAATATTTTTTTAAACGCTGCTATTTTCCAAAAATAAGGTCATAATATTATGGGGAAAAATAATGTCATTTTATTAACATTTTCATTTTGATTATGAGAAGAAAGTAAAAATATTATACAAATATTATGGAAATAAAGAAAGTTCAAACAGTTAGAAAAACAACAAAAACAGCAGCAAAAATGCAAAAAAAAACCCAGCTGCAATTTAACAAAAATAAAGTCAGAATATTAAGAAAAAAAAATCAAATTCAAAGCAGAAAAGTTTTAATTTTACAAGAAGATTGTTTTAAAATTAGGAGGACAAATAATGCAATTTAAGTCGCATAGGGTTGAGATATTAAAGAAAAAAGATGTTACATATGAGAACAAAGAAAACAAAATAAAGTTTTTTGAAAGTTAAGGTTGGGTAAAAGGTTATAATACTATGGAAAAAAAGTCATATTATTATGAGAGAAAAGATGATTTATATGTGGAAAATGGGGAAAAAGAACAAGGAGGGAAGGTCGAGATGAAACTGAAACAGAACTTGTCAGCACATCTGCTTGTGATGCCTTACAAAATATCCAAGCGGCAAAGTTGCATCCTTTCCATTTTCACTATGCTGGACACCCCAGAGGTAAAGAATCATCGCTGGTGACGCTTTGTAGCGAAACCCAAATACCAGCGGGATCCGGGTCACAGCCTGGGTCATGTCTTCTTGCAGGTCAAAGTTCACCACAGGCCCTTTTGTGACCTCTGTGAGAGACAAAGAGGACTTCCAAACAAACATGCCGTCATGAAGATGTTTTTACAGACGTTTTTGGTGTCTGTTTCCTTTGGGAATGTTTATACGGCCTTGTTGTTCACTGTTATCCCGCAGAGCAAAAGTGTTCCGACCTGCACGCTTCCTGACGCCCGGCTAAATAATCCCGCACACACGGGGGAGGACGCTTGTGGCTTCCTGCTCCAAGAGATGTTGGCATGACCCAAACAAAACATGCAACCTACTTTATGACGTTTTGGAAAGTTTGCTGTCAATATGTAAAGTTAGCACTTTAGCTCGCACAGGTAACAGTCATGTGTGTTTATGAGCGCCAAACTACGGCTGTCAAACTCAACGCGTTAACGAAAGTGTCCCTTAACGGCACTCATTCTGTTGACACGCAACAGGCATGCGCAGACCTGTTTTTCCCTCAGCCCGCACCATTCGATGAGCCACAGTGGCGGCAGTTTTGTGTGGAGCTGGAAGTTGGAACAAAGATTAAGGGCAGAGAAGAGGGTATTTTGAACGGCAGGATGGGCCTCAAAGCCCTGGCAGATGACTTTCTCAACAAGACCAAAGTTATTTGTGTGGCTGTGACTTGAGTTGTCACCAAGTACATCACCTCTGGGAGAAGTGTGAAGTTACTGGCGCACTGCAGGGGTTTAGGCATTTATTCAGTGGCACCTTGGCATAAAGTGTCCCAACTAAACCAATGTTTTCAGATGCAAGCAGTCTCATATTTTGCTTTGAACCGCTAGCTAAAATTTAGGCTAGGAGCTGCTAGCTTCCGGGAGAGCTGCTGAATGCTATTTGGGGCGCTAGCTAATGCTATGACATTGACACCAGCATTATAGCGATCATACGTCCATTATAGCCATCTCATTGATCTTATTTAGTAGGGATTGTGCAAAACTACGCCAGGGACAACATCAAATTAAAAGCACAAAAATGAATACAGAACCGGCATCCACCTGGAGTTTGTTTTTCAGAGAAATTGTGTAGCACAAATATGCAAATTAGCACTCAATAAGGCTTTTATGCATTCTCATATAATATCAGCATTTGGGAGCAAATATGAGGTGAAAGAAAAAGAGTAAAAATACTTTATAGTGGTCTCATCTACAATATGTCGCTTGTGAGAACAAAGAAGGTGCATTCAAGGACCGTCAAACAGTGGGACAAATTGCCGCTCACAATTAAACATGAAAAACATGATGGGATTTCTAACTGTATATTAATTTTCAATAAAAGAATAGCCCACCGTTCCAATATTGATATCCCTCTACGTAAAATTTGATGTAGTTATCATAGTTGCATATCGAGTCCTTCACCACAGAGATTTACATCCTTACCTATTATACAAAAAAAACTATTTTAGACTTGGACTTTATTGAACTGCAGGGGAAATTGCTTGGTTACAGTAGCTCAATTGTGGAAAAAAACCCAAACACTCTTAAATAAAAACATGCAATGCAATATGAACAAAATAATATACAATATTAAATTTGGGGATTTCACATAATTGTAATATTACATATAATAAAATGAAAATAGGCTTTGCCTTTTGCCTCAGCCTTGGCTTAGCTTTGCCTTTTGGCTCAGCTCCCTTTTCACCACGACAGACCGGTGCAGAGTCCGCATCACTGCAGACACTGCACCAATCCGCCTGTCCATCTCACGTTCCATCCTTCCATCACTCGTGAACAAGACCCCGAAGTACTTAAACTCCTCCACTTGAGGCAGGACCTCATACCCGACCCGGAGATGGCACTCCACCCTTTCCCAGGCGAGAACCATGGACTCGGACTTGGAGGTGCTGATTCTCATCCCAGCCGCTTCACACTCAGCTGCGAACCGATCCAGTGAGAGTTGAAGGTCACGGCTCGATGAAGCCAACAGGACCACATCATCTGCAAAAAGCAGAGATGGAATCCTGCGGCCACCAAACCGAAACCCCTCAACGCCCTGGCTGAGCCTAGAAATTCTGTCCATGAAAGTAGTGAACAGAATCGGTGACAAAGGGCAGCCCTGGCGGAGTCCAACCCTCACTGGAAACGGGTCCGACTTATTGCCGGCAATGCCAACCAAACTCTGACACCGGTCATACTGGGAACGAACGCCTGGATTAGGTGGTCCGATACCCCTCATTCCCGGAACACTCCCTACAGTATTTCCCAAGGAACACAGTCGAATTCCTGTTCTTAGTCCACAAAACACATGTAGACTGGTTGGGCAAACTCCCATGCACCCTCAAGGACCCTGCCGAGAGTATAGAGTTGGTCCACAGTTCCACGACCGGGACGAAAACCACACTGCTCCACCTGAATTCGAGATTCGACTATCTGGCGGATCCTCCTCTCCAGAACCCCTGAATAGACCTTACCGGGAAGACTTATGCGATATTTACAACAAGTAAAGTACCTGCAGTTAAATGTGACTATGAGTTAACAATGGACAAATTCTGATTAATCGGGATTATATATGATCATCGATTGACAGCCATACACCAAACATGGGAAAAATCAATCGTCTCTCTCACTTGTTTGCTCCACCTTTGGAAGAAGAGGCACAGGCTTCGCTACACATCAAGTAAAACTATCTGCCAGTCAGGTACAATCCAAGACGCTGCACGTTTCATCACGTTTCTGCAGCCAATAGGCTGATGTGGCTGTTGAGTGTGATGTACGTACTCTAGCGACACAGACTGTGTAAAAAAGTACACAATCACGCATCTTGGAAACACACTCTGGCAGAGATCATTAGCATTGAATGTGCGAATTTATTAATCAAAAATGTGTGCTAAAATGACACCCCGCACAACAATTTGATGCGACACGTAAAAAACAAACCCTGACATTGATCCGCCCCAAGCCTTCTCTGCGGCGCGTGAATCACAGGTGATTCAGAAATACGTTGGACTTCCTGTCCTTCATTGCGTGGCCGCTCGTGCCAGGAAAGCGTGCACGTGTCTCACATTACACAGTGACCACGGGGCCATTCTCGTGCACTGCGATGTGAACGCTCGCTAAAATTCTTGAGTATCGGTTGGCATCGTTTGCGTGGAATGCCGGATGCTCCAAATCCAAAACTATGTCTGTCCTCCTCTTTCCAGGTCAGAGAACTTGTGGGAATTACAACAGCTACGCCTCCATTTACATTCAAACGAAAACTCCCATCAGAGTTACACAAGCGAGGCTGAGGGGTCACGAGCCTTGGGATGTTTGCTTGAGATTAAGAAAACTTCCACTGGAATCTTGTCAGGATGACAAACTATCCATGGAATAGTTTTTGTCTTACAGCACAATGACTATTTTTGGTCCAGTAAGTCCATCTAGTCCGATACTGATCAAAAATGTAAAAGTACATGCTTTTGTTTTGGAAAAAAAAACAAGAAAAAACAGTGTTTCAAAAACAGCGCATGCCTGCTTTTTGGAAGCATTCACTTTAGTTTTTAACGGCCCTATTTCACAAGTTTTCATAAGCATCAGAGACAAATTAGTGTTAGACAAACCTAATTACGCATTTCTGCAAGTCATGAACACAATTTCATCTTTCGTACATCATTTTGTGTTTTTGTAAACCAAAAAATGGTAATAAAACGCTCTTTGATAAACCTTGCAAACGTGGTTTTTGTAAACATTCACTTTAGTCTCCAACCATCCTAACGTACATAATTTTTTGTAAACAAAAACACTGGAAAGACTATGATCTTTCACAAACCTAGCCTATGTGGTTTTATTCTGAAATCTTGAACAATTCTAACGTACGTGTTTTCGACCAGATCAGATCAGAGGTCTCAAACTCTGGGGCCGCTGGGGGCGGAGTCTGGCTTAGGCTGGGCGCAGCCTCGGCGGACATGCACATGCGCGCAATTTGAATTAAACCATTTTAAAAATCCAATCTTCTCAAATGTCATTTTTTAAATGTTTTAACACAAAATAAGATAAGCAAGGACACCGGTGTAAAGAAGCTGTGCGCAAGACTAGTAATAATAATCAGTTTTTCATGCATAAAAAAATGTTTCTCTGTTTGCATCAAGCCTGGTCAATGTCACGCCCCTGAGAGCCATATACCCCACCATGATCGGTAGGTTTGTCAGCTGCGCACGCAACACTGTAAAAAGAGCCATTCATATAAAACTCAAGGGCCACACTAACATTAAAATTTCATACTAAAGTGGGGGCCTCATCCCACGGGCACAAATGGCCCGCGGGCTGCAAGTTTGAGTCACCTGTCTATGATAAACCTAATTACCATTGTTGTAAATCGAGTGATGAACCTAGCAAACGTGATTTTGAACATGACGATTGTGTTTAGAGTCACCTATGACACTTTCTAAACTTGGAAAACACTTTCTAATCTTCTGTGTTTGTGTGAATTTTGAACAAAATGTAGTCTTGAACAAAATGTAGTTCTTCCCGGAACGTACTTAGAGTTATCAAGGACACATTGTCATCAATGATGCTCCTAATGTGCGTGAGTTTGTTAGATGAAAGGCTTGAACGCAAACCTCAGGAAACAGCGCCGTGGTTGTTTATTGTACTTTCTAACTTCGGTCATGGATGCATGACGGCTCCTGCAGTAATTTACAGCCGCCTTGCAGTCATTCCATCCCCCATTGAGTGTTTTTTTTTTTTTTGCAAGAGTTTGAGCAAAGCACAGCGGCTGCAAGGAAACGCCGATGTTGCCCTCATCTGCTGAGTCGTGGCAAACCTTCGCATGAAGCGTGGACATAAACACAGATGTGCACGCACACACAAAGATGCGGATTCTTTTTGTAACGTGTTCAAGGACTCGCTCCCTCCCGGGATTCGGCGTGGCGGCCTCGGCCTTTCTTGGCAGTTTGCCGACGCTTGACCCTCACAGCGAGGCAGCTGCTGTCCAAACAGCGTCGGAGGTGTCAGATGAAACCGCGGGCCTGCAGAATCTACACGGAACCAGAAACGTTGTTCTAAAAATGCTGTGAGCGGCGTGAGGTCCGCCACCCCCCCTGCCTGGGGGGTCTTTTGGCGTATCGCACTGATCTGCGGTGAAGGTCCGCATTGTCAGAAGATTGCTTACGCAGACAGATGAGGGTTGAGTGCGACATATTTCACGCCGAGGAGGCGCGTTCCCATGCGACGCATTTTAATACGAGTCTTAAAGTCACGGTTATCCGACGGAGAGCGCAATTTGGAGAAAACCACGGAACATCTGCTTTGGATTAACGCAACACTTCTGAAGTGACTGAATGGCAGCTGCTCCGTTACAACACTCGGCGCTGCAAAACGCAATCGCTCTTGTTGCTCCCTTATGCAGTATTGCCGCACAAATCCCAGTTCATCCATTATAGGTGACGTTCCAGCAGTAACAGGAAGTCATTTGTGTATCTCCCTCACTTGTTTGCTCCACTTTTCGGAGACGAGGTCGAGGCTTTGTTAGATGATAGTGGACGCCAAGTACCAACGCTTGCTTGTTTATGGGTGCCCCGCCATCGGCTGGCAAGAGGTGGGCACACCCCCAGACTGGTCGGCTGGGTTAGGCTGTGTATACACGGATGTATGCATGAAAGCTGTCGATCTATCTATCTGTAACTATAGATGGATGGATGACGGATGGTTGGACGGATGGATAAATGATAGCTTTATAGATGGACGGATGTTTGGATGAATTGATGGATGGATGATGGATGGATGCATGGAATGACTGATACAGGAATCGATGGACGACTGGATGAATGAATGATGGACGGCTGGGTGGATGATGAATGGATCGATGCAAAGATGGCCTGATGATGATGGATGGATGGATGGATGGATGGAAGGATGAATGGATGGCTGGATGATGGATGGATACATGAATAGATGATGGATGGATACATGGAATGACTCATACAGGAATAGATGGACTGGATGAATGAATGATGGACGGCTGGGTGGATGATGAATGGATCGATGCAAAGATGGCCTGATGATGATGGAACAATGAATGGATGGCTGGATTGAAATGTACCAAAACTCGTATCCTATTATATTTATGTTGATTATTGATATGCGATGTACAGTATATACCAATTTTTTTCCCGCAAAGTCATTTTAGACAAGAGGTGCTCACACAAAGGGACGGGCCTCCCTGGGGGGGGCACGGTGAACTGTTACTGGGGTGTGAGAAGCAGGTCCGCTGTTAGTGCAGACCTGCCAACATGTACAAGTTCATTGTACTCAACAAGCAATTGGGGTCTTCACTACGGTTTATGCTTCTCAGCTCTCTTTTGTTGCTTTTTTCCATTTTTTAAAAGACATAAATGTGTCCTAATCTTGAGCCGGGAACACCAGCCTATCAAATGCATCATGTGGGTCTGACTTGGGCGCACACGCTCATGCTGGACTTGGTACTTGGTACTTGGAAGCGGGTGAAAAAGACTGTAGTCAACTTTGCTCTTTTTCCCAATTTTTGATGTGTTTTTTCCACACTTTCTTCTTAAATAATCTTTCTTCTCGTAACACATTTTATCTTTAATATTTCAACACTGTTTTTAAAATGCCATATCAATTTTCCTGATTTTGATAGTCATAACATTGCAACCTAATTTTCCTCAAATAATAAATGTAATTGATCCTTTGTTTGCTTTTGTCTATAACATTTCAACTTTATTCTACTAAAACGTTATTTTTCCTCATAATAGTACCACATTGTTCTCTTAAAACTAGAACTTTTTCTCTTAATAGTTGTACTTTATATTTGTACTTATTGTTATTTTTGTGTACAGTATTTTGACTTTATTTGCATGATATATTCGCGGCATCATAAGTTTAAAAATGTTGTGGTACTAAAATGACTGAGATTATTTTTCCTCGTAAAACTTTTTCTCTTAATACTTTTTTTGTCTTTTTTGCTGCTCTTCGGTTACATTTTATTTTAAGAATGTGACGCGGGCTGCAAACGGCCCCCGGGTGCACATGGACTCGTCATACTTTCTGGAAAGTTCTTATGGGACGCGTCCAACAGGTCGGGGTTAGAGTTCTTCTGCGATTTCTTTCACTCGGCGATCAAAATTGCTGACATTTATTTTTAGCAAGAATAGAAAATGAGGTGGGCCTGGCCGAAAAAGCATAAGCAGGTCATGCGATGAGCTTCCCTTACTCACGTTCGTTTTGAGGTCATTTACGGGAAGTCCAGCCCTGGCCAGTAAACTCCCCAAAGTTAGAGCACCACCTCTGGCATGTGCTGTGACGCCCGTCTGCAGCACGAGAAGAAAAGGAGGAGGTTCGAACCTGAAACTTATTACGCTGATCATTTCAGAGCCTTTTTTCTTACGCCGAGCCCCGAAAACCTGACTTTTTCCCGCTTCCATATGGGGCCCATCGTGCGAGCATCTGGAAGCCAACAGATCATTTCTGCACTCCACCCACGACACGGGCCACGTGTGCTGCACCCCCAAGGTGAACCCCTCGCTTCTTTCTGTTTGTCGCAGCGCTGCCGCCATTTTGCATCGCCGCCGATGTCACGACCACGTAAGCGCTTGTTGACCTAAACCGAAACTAAGCCATGCTTGCACACTTACTTGTGACTTTCATAAAGTATCTATCCGTGTTTGAATGCATACATAACATTTGACCAAAAAATACATAAAATAAATATGAATGAATCAATTCAATATTGAAAATAATTATCCCAACTATGAAAATACACATCCAAAATTACAAAAAATAATAATGATTGCATTCAAAATAAAAACATTAATACCAAGATATTATTAGGAAATAGGAATAAATACATGAAAAGATAATATAAATATAATAATATAAACAAATATATTATAAGAATAGAAATAAAAAATAAGAAATATGAATGAATGCATTCAATATGGCCGCACGGTGGCTGAGTGGGTAGCATGTTGGCCTCACAGTCAGGAGATCAGGGTTCCAATCTGCGTTGGGCATCTCTGTGTGGAGTTTGCATGTTCTCCCCGTGCGTGTGTGGGTTTTCTCCGGGTACTCCGCTTTCCTCCCACATTCCAAAAACATGCATGTTAGCTTCATTGGCCGCTCTAAATTGTCCATTAGAATGTGAATGTTTGTCTATATGTGCCCTGCGATTGGCTGGCGACCGGTCCAGCATGTACCCCGCGTCCCGCCCAAAGTCAGCTGGGATAGGCTCCAGCATCCCCGCCACCCTAATGAGGATAAGCGGCATACAAAATGGATGAATGAATGCATTCAATATTAAGAAATTAAAACTAAATTATTTGAAAATAGAAAACTAATACACATGAAAAGAATAACGTTAAAATTAATAAAATATAACAATTAATGAAGATATTCTGAAAATAAGTATAAAAATATATATATTATACATGCATGAATATATTAAATATAAAAAAAATACCAATATATTAGACAAACATACGGTTACTTTGTTTATACTAACTTTCATTGTTTTGTTTTTTTTTATCGTCTAAATGTATTTTTAGTTACGTGTTCAAATTTAAACATTTTTGCAACCTTCTTCAAGCTTCCTGATATTTACTACGATTGGAGACTTCCTCGTTTATCGAGGTTAATTGGTTTCCACCCAAGCATAATAAGAGAACGTCTGTGAAGCCGGATTCCTTGTGTAGAAATGAAACATTTTAGTAGTTAGATTACTTGTTTATGACCTTCTAAACACCGTAGTTTACATTAGAGCCCTCTAGACATGAAAGAGCACCTCTATAGTTATCTTTACACTGCCATGACCCGATATAGTAGACATAAAAAGAGGAAATAGGACACATCAGACATGATTGAGACACAGAACATAGACTTGCTGATTAGCGTACTTCCTGAGGCGGCTACTGTTTTATCATTGTAACGGTACTGACACCAAGTGACCAGTGTAGACTAATACATATCATCACAACATCTTTGAACGCGTCTTCATAACATAGCTTTTTCTGCAACCTAATTTTACACCAGTATTTGTTCTTTTCTTTTTTAATGCCTTTTTTATTTAATATTTTTATGTATTCTACTAAAATGACATTATTTTTTTCACATGTTATTATGACGTTTTTCCTCACAATATGATTATGCTTCCTCGCTAGATTACAACTTTTTCTTTTAATTTTTTATATTTATATCATGTTATATAGATATAATATTTATATGTTATATATTTAATAGTAATTTTACCTCGACTTTAATTACAGCTGGGTTTTTTTCATTTCTACTGTTTGATTTATTTATTATCTATTTTATTCTTGTATTAAATACCTTTTTTTATTTTCCATATTTTGTCATGTTATTTCATTCACATAATATTTTGAGTTTTTCTTTAAAAATGTATTATTCGTTGTTGTTTGGACCTTATGGCAATAAAATGACAATATTTTCCTTATAACGTTAGGATGTTCTCGTAAAATTGCAACTTTTCCTTGCTCGATTACAGCTTTTTCTCGCAATGATTTTTTTTTGTTATTTTTAGTTACATTTTATTTTTAGAATTAAAAAAAAAAAAAAGTCGCATGCCGCAAACGACACCCGTGGAGATTCCTAAATTTCTCTTGGAGATGAATAAAGTATCTGTCTACTTTCCTGAAAGTTCTTTCAAAGAGTGTCTTTTTGCAGATCACGCTTAGAGTTGTGCGGTTTCTTTCACCCGGCGATGAAATTAGCGCTTGGTGTAGAATAATACAATCCTCTTTGTGTTGGACTTCATTTAATCGTTTCTGTGCTGGAAGACGCTCCGTTTCGGCAAAACCCCTGACTGAAAGTGAGTCAGTCACAGCTGAGGGTTCTTTTGCCCAAGAACGCCAAGGGGCGATCAGGCGAGTCAACAGAGACGTCCAACTGAAAGCCCCGCCGGTCTGATTTACTCCTGCTCTGCTACTTCAAAACACTTTCACCGTCGCTGAACTCGTCTTCTCCTTTTTTGTGTTTCTCCAGCGAGACAAACTGCGCACATCTGTCGCTGAGCTCTGAGAAGCGGACCTGGCGGAAAGTGGACGGGAAATGAGCGGGCCCTCTCGTAAAAGCAAGATGGCCGACAGGGAGCAGACTGCAGCTGGCGGGGAGGAGGAGGAGGAGGTGGTGGGATCTCCAGAAAAACAGAAAAGTTCTCGCAGTTCACGTCTGAACGCTGCCAAGCATGACATGGAGCTCGTTTGTTTTTCTATGCAAAAAAGAAACAAACCCAAGCGGGGTCGGCTCTGAATGGCTGCTGCCATTTTCGCAATGATCAGAAACACAAACAGCACCGAACCTTCATAGTCCAAGTGTCGGGTTTCGGGGCGCCTTACTGATGGATGTCTGCCGTGAGGCCCCGCCCCCTCCAACCGAGAAAGACCCTCACCACACTACAAGTAGTCGGTGGTCGCCGCCACTGCCGGCTTCCCGCTGCTCTCAGACCTGCTCTCCGTTAACGTGCGAGGCCTGCAGGACTGTGGGGGGTTATGTAATCCTGCGATGGGAGAATTCTACCTTTTCACCTTTGACTTTGACCAGCCAGGCATCGAAAACATCAGCAGTGAGTCGCTGGTGACTACTTGGGGAGAGTCGTCGTCGTGGAAAGGGTACCGTATTATTTTGGGGGGCGGAGGTTTAAGTACTGGGTTAGATTCCTCAGCACTGAACCTTTTGGCAGAAAACAATTTGGGTGGAAAAGGAGTTGGAAGAAGACAAGCTTATTGACCCCTACCCCATATTTGTAACACTAAAGCCATTTATATTAACACAATATGCCGCTCTTTATGCATTCTAATACCTAACAAGATATTACACCTACACATGAACAGCATACATTATTATTAACGTGTTATTCCTTATACATCTTATCATTACTCATTATACCATCATCATATATCAGCATATCAATCCTGTATTATAACCCATTCTTGGGTTCACTATGCAATATATATAATCTTTATGCATACAAGGGAATTTAGATGAATAAATATGATTATTAGTGTTGATGGTAATAATAATTACTTTGGATAAAACATGTCATGCATTAAGAGAGGCCAAGAGCTTTGTGGACCTGTTGTCAGAGATGGGCTGCACTCTAGCAACACCACCACTCTTGGCCTAGAGTCCTATGTTGGGCATCACAAGAGACAAGATTTAGGAGGTCCGCTACGAGAAGGCGGATGATCTCTTGCAGCCGAGCCTCTTTTGTCTGCCATAATCTGGTGATTTTATTGTATGGGTGTCTCATGCTGTGCATAAAAGAGACAAGATTTAGGAGGTCCGCTACGAGAAGGCGGATGATCTCCTGCAGCCGAGCCTACACTTGTCTGCCCTAATCTGGTGATTTTATTGTATGGGTGTCTCATGCTGTGCATTAAAAGAGACAAGATTTAGGAGGTCCGCTACGAGAAGGCGGATGATCTACTGCAGCCGAGCCTCTTTTGTCTGCCCTAATCTGGTGATTTTATTGTATGGGTGTCTCATGCTGTGCATTAAAAGAGACAAGATTTAGGAGGTCCGCTACGAGAAGGCGGATGATCTACTGCAGCCGAGCCTCTTTTGTCTGCCATAATCTGGTGATTTTATTGTATGGGTGTCTCATGCTGTGCATTAAAAGAGACAAGATTTAGGAGGTCCGCTACGAGAAGGCGGATGATCTACTGCAGCCGAGCCTCTTTTGTCTGCCCTAATCTGGTGATTTTATTGTATGGGTGTCATGTGCTGTGCATTAAAAGAGACAAGATTTAGGAGGTCCGCTACGAGAAGGCGGACAATCTCCTGCACCCGACCCTCCACGTGTCTGCCCCAAACTGCTGATTTGATCGTAAAAGAAAACAATCCTAAGGAAGGCAGGAACATAGTTATGTCAGGCGTCACTGAAATGTTGTTTTGTGCATTATACCGCACGCAAAAATCAATCCAAGGATGTTTAGGGCTATGTTCACACTGCAGGCCAATTCTGATGTCTTTGCTCATATGCGACCTGTAACTGATTTTGTCAAATGCGACTGGGGTCTCATTGGTATGTGGATAGAAATGGGACATGTATGCAATGCGACTGCAGTATCAACGCTCGAGTGGCTTATATCCCACATGCACGTTATGGAAAGGCAGTACTGCCGTGCTTACAGAGACTTTAAAGGTAGGCAGCCATGCAAAGGCGTGGTTTTTTGTTCAAGACTTACATAAGGGTACTTACAATGTAGGCAAAAGTTCTTCTCATTCCCGTTGCTTGAAGCCCTTTCTAAATTGGATTGCCACAAACCGCTTTTGTTTCTAGGATTTGGCAATCCTGTGAATGACTAAACTAATGTTTACTTTTTTATAACTGCTTCACATCTGTGTGGCATGGACTCCACCAACTTGTGGCACCTTTCATCTGTTCTTGTAAATAGATTAGCTTCACACAGACGTCTTCTAACTGTCACAGTACTTACAGGTAACTCCAGACTGTCTTTGATCATCCTGGAGCTGATCATTGGCTGAGCTTTTGACATTCTGGTTATTCTTCCATCCATTTTGATAGTTGTCTTCCGTTTTCTGCCACGTGTTTCTGGTTTAGCTCTCCATTTTACGGCATTAGAGATCATTTTAGCTGAACAGACAAGCATGTTTTGCACCTCTTCATAAGTTTTCCCCTGTCCAGTCAAATTTTAAATCAAAGTACGCGGTTCTTCTGAACAATGTCTTGAAGGAGCCATTTTCCTCAGGCTTTCAAAGAGAAATGATGTTCAACAAGTGCTGCTTTCATCCCTGAATAGGGGCCACCTGATTCACACTTTTTTTTTCACTGCATCGATCACTGATTGAATGCCACGCCCCTTTCAACTAATTGGCCAATTGCACAGCCTTAAGAGCGTGCATATCATGAATGCTGGGTCTTGTTTGTTTTCTGAGAATCAACTTACAATAAATGTGAAGGTGGACCATGATGGCAATTAGTGAAAGATCTTCTGCGAGATCTCCCAGCAAATAAGAAGCGGTGTGCTAACAGTTTGGATTTACGGCTCCTCTGAGGGTTCTCTGTATGAAAAAGTAACACGGGTATTGTTTTATAGTTGTGAATTTACGCCGGATCCAGTCGGGCTGTCAGCAGGTGATGATGAACAACCTGGCAGGAAGACTTGCAGCCATTTTTCACTTCACCGCTGTGAATCATCCACGTACGGTACATCCCAATAAACATCTCAAAACTTTTAGCACGTCAGTACCAGTGGTGGGTGTGCGGTCGGGGCCAGCAAAACACTGACATACATTTACAACCTCAACTCTTGTATTTGGTCCATGAAGTTGTATGGATCTATTCCCAACCGTCCGTTAGTTTCATTACGAGCATGTTCCTTGGCCGCGCTGCTTCCTGCAGTGTATGTTTGCTTTTGTCCAATCACATTACAGCTTCCATGTGTTGTCGCGTCAATCTCATCTGCCCTGGGCCTTCACAATCAACAGCGCGGGCCCATGTTACATACGGAACTTTTTATCTTTTTTAACCAATCATATTTCAGATTTGCTTCACAGGTCCTGCCTGCAGGCTCACAGTGACGTAGCACTTTTCCGTCCTCTGATTGGTTGAGTTTGTGATCGCAATAACGTCCAAAATGGCTGACAGAGGGGGAGGAGAAATGGACCTGGTGTCGGACAAAAGCTAACGCCGAAGGTAGCCAGCTTGTTTTTTTGTTTAGTTGATATTATAAAACCTTTCTGTCGGTGTCTTACTCCTGTAAGTATTCATTTATCTCTCATCTCTTGATTTTGCCATTTATTTGATATCGCGGGACCTTTTTTTTGTCATTAATTCACTTCAAAACCAGGGGTGTCAAAAGTGCGGCCCGCAGCTGTTTTTTAAAGAGCCTCATTAGGATAATAATAAGGTTAGAATTGGAAACAAAGATTTTGAAAAAGCCTCACTATTATAAGGAGAACAATCTATGCAAGAAGCATAAAGGTGTGATATCGTGGAAAAACAAAACAAAGAATAAAGATGCAACTTTTGGACAATTAGGTTGGGGAAAAAAATGTGATATAACGAGAATGACATCAACACATTTTAGAGCAAAGTCATGATGTTATGACGGAAAAGATTTACAAGAATATAGATGAAATTGAGCAAAAAATGCGCAAAGTAAGGAGAAAAAGTTCATATTAATGACACAACGGCTGTTTTTTGAAATATATATTTACAGTATGACACGGATTGCTTTACAAAATGTACAGTATCATAGAGGCCCCCGCGTTCGATCGTTTTCAGCATGCGGCCCCTCAGTTTGTGCACCCCAGGGTTAGGTGAAAAACAAAACAGTTTTTCCCGTAGGAAATAAATAAAAATCCAATGAATCCCTTCCGGACACTCAGAAATATGAACAAAGAAACACATTTTATGGAGAATAATTCTGGTTGTAATTGCAGAAAACTGTGGAAAAACCTAAACAAAGAATGGATGGAACTTATTTTTGATGCGAACTTCCAATACATCCTGGTGGGATGAAGTTCCATGTTTAACACCTTCTTTATCAAATCGCCGCCACTCGCATCTTTACTCTGGCCCCATGGCGGGTTATTTAGTGACAGGGATTCAGCAACACATTGAGTGTGTTGTTTGGCAGAAAGATACGCTACAGGACAAACTGACTCGTTTGTTTACGTGCAAAAACACAGGCAAAATTTGGCCCGAAATTTCCTACAATAACCAAAACTTAAAAAAACAAAAAGTGAGGCCTAGGAAAACCCAGGTCAGACACCGGGCGTGAATGCAATGCTGAGATACGAGAAGGTGTAGAATTTAAATAAACGGATTCTTCCTACTCCTTTGTGGACATTGTTGAGGAGTGCAAATGTAAACACGTGATGCACGTCGATATAACTTTACTAAGCATGCTCAGGAAGAACCAGCCTTGATCTTCCATACGCTGCATGTATACACCTGCACATGCCCACAATGCAAGAGTCCAATACGAAAAACAATGATTTCGAAATTTGAGGTGGATTCGTCCGCTAATTATGTTAAATACGGTCATCAAAATATTACAAACAGCCCTCAGTAATGTTCAGCGCTGTGTCAATCAACGTCCAGGGGTGTCCAAAGTGCTGCCCGGGGGCCACTTTCAGCCCACAGCGCATTTAATCATTAGCCCTCTAGGTGTATTTTTTAAAATAAAACTAATAATGCCACATATTATTTGATATTACCACAAATTGCTTTGTAAACTCCACAATGTTTTCTTCAGATAGCCTAGCTGGAAAAAGTTTGGACACCTCTGCCATCCATCAGAACCACACAAAAAGACATCTTTACTCACCTTCCCGGCAGCACAGGAGCCCTGCTGGTGGTCTCTGGGTGGTCCGGCAGTCCAAAGTCTCTCCAGAGACCCCCGCGCACTCCTCCAAAACACAGAAAAAGAACGAGCAAGCTTGTTTTAAAAAGTATGAACAGCAAGACGTTTGCACAGATCTTGTTGCACAAAGCAGTTGGGACGTTGTGAGAGGAGAACCAGAGAGGAAAGAGTCATCCCAAAAAAGGGGGGGGAGGGTCGTCAAGTCCAAGCAAAGTGGAAAAACTGTGACAGCAGCAAGGGAGGGGGGAGAGGATGGGGTGGGCCAAAAGGGGTGCGTCTTCAGCTAGATGGGTCGATGGTAACATCAGCAAAGCTCAGCTTTAAAAATGAGGCCATTAAAGGGCTGTTCTTGTTAATGACCACTAGGCGGGAGCTGGACATCATGCAATGAGGGCCAGTGCATAACAAAAGGCATGAAATATACTCAATATAAGCATCTTCACGGGGTCACAGGTGAGCTGGAGCCTATCCCAGCTGACTTGGGGAGGCGGGGCACACCCGGGACTGGTCGCCAGTCAATCACAGGACCTAACGTTGTGTCCGATGAGCGGCTTATCAATCTTTGCGGCTCTCGGCCGTGTCCAGCTCCTCCGAGAGTTCACATGAGACCGTCGGTCGACGGCAGCTGGACTCGTTTCCTCCTGCCTGACGGAGAGGCTGGGCCGGCCGGCCTTGATAAGCAGCTGCTCCTGCACAAGCGCCCGTCGTTTGTGTCCTCCTGCTGACGCAGATAAAGACCAAGGCAAAGCAGGAGGAGGACATCCTCACGCGGGAGGAAACCAGCAGAGGCGAAACCATATCCTGTACACACTGACGTCTTTTCAATCTGAAAGTTTCACAGCCACTACACCACAACTGTAAACAAAGCCGGCTGGCCCATTAGGCAGTACCGTAATTCCTAGTTTATCGCGCTTATTGGATCCATGTAGGATTCTTTATTTATAAATGAAACATTTTCATAGTTAGAGCATGAGAAAAAAGTTTACAACCTTCTAAATAAGCTTTTTAACATTATTAGAGCCCTCCAGAGATTAAATAACACCCCTATAATTACCTTTATGCTCCTATGACTTAATATAGTAGACATAATTAGAGAAAATATAAGCAAGTTAAGACTTAAATAAGACTCCTGCTTGTGTGTGTTGCTATAACTGTGTTTTAGTGCTGGGGGCCAGACAAAACTCAACTCAGTTGAACCCTTTTGGGTGGTTCAGAGTTTAGTTTTGTCTCAACCGGCATTACAGTAACATTACTGACACCTAGCGACCGGTGTAGAGCACTACACATCATCGCAACATCTTTGAAATCATCTTCCGTATACGTTGTATAGCAGTTTTTATGATTTAGAAAGCTTAATTGAAGCAAAAAATGAAACATTTGCTTAAATATGCGTTAATAATAGGCCATGATTGTGATAAAATTACTGTATTACTGTAACCTCTGGAAATGGAAACGCTCACATAGACGTAAACGTATAGCAACGCCTAATGAATATTAATAATTATAATGATTACTTTATGCACTGGGAACAATACAGGCATTCCCCAAATGTCTCGCCAAGATGAAGTATTCAGATTCAGGGGTGGCGCATGCTAGTCGCTAAGCTAATCATGCTAGTAGTTTAGCCACTTAGCGTAATAACATGCTGCTAAAATACGCCCACAGACAAAAAGAGCGTGATAACCATCTTTTTAACCCCCCCCCCTCAAAAAAACATATAAATCTATGTTTTTTTGTGCTTTTATGTCAATAAAATGAAAATATTCTATCAACAAAACATTCAAGAATTGCAACATTTTTCATGTTGTGTCATTTTCAAGGTAATTAAGTGTTTGACTACATTTAACTGGTGAATTAGCCAAGCAGTTTTGAATTATATATTTTACATTCCAAGTGACAGAACATGAACGTACATGTGAGAAATCCTACCCTGGACTGTAATAATGTCAGGAAAAGCTGTTGGAACACGAAGAAGACGGAGGCTGTTTGTTTAGTGACTAATACCGCCATCTAGTGTTCACTCCTATACTAACACCCATAGTACGTCAACGGTACTAAAACATGTTAAGTGACCTACGTGCCACAAAACAAATATTCAGTAGCCTTATCGTTGTATTGAAGTAATTAAGACAGTTCGTCAATAGGATCATAATTTATTTATTCATTTATTTATTAAATGGCACGAAATCTCACAAAGCTATTGACGAAAGTGCCGATGTGGAACAAAACTCGGCGACGTCCGACCTTGACTCGCTGGCTTGTGTAGCCACCAAAAAATGTCAAAATGTGAATATAATGTGCAGTGTGAATATAAACGTGAATATAATTATGTGTTTGGAAACTGGAAAGCACACGTGAACACATTTATCCAAATGTTAGCAGAAGGTAAAACCCGGAAGTATGTACCGTGCGACGACCGTGACGTGCTTCCGGTGTCATGGCGGCCTCCTGTTGATTCCGCGTGTCAGACTTTCTACAAAGGTTTGAATGTTGATTTTTTTTTTTTTATCACTTTGCCGCGTTGGTTATACAAAGCTTGAAATGCAAAATTAAGAGTTTGAAAAGTTCCCACTCGAACTCGTGTCGTTTTGTTCTGATCCGTAACGAATGGCGTGTTGTTGTTACGAGAGGTTCCTGTTTGTTTGGCCTTTATTGTCAGCCAGCACATCTCAACATTACGGCGGCGTACTAGAGCTACATGAAAAAACTAACCTTTCGGGATTAAAAGTCGTAAAAATGGAACAAAATATTACGAAAATATAGCACAGCTCTTCAGTAAGCTTTTATTTATAACGTGACAGAAAAACAGAGCAGTTGCTAACAAACAGGTTAGCATAATCTCACCTATACTCTCTAACACCCCGCCCCCTCCACATAAGGCCCCCGTTTTATAGCTGTCTGGTGCAATGCCTGTAATGTCAAGTTACGACTTTTACTCTCGTGAAGTTTCTTCTCTTCTTTTGTAATATTATGATCTCTTTCTCCAAAAACTCAATCTCATATGATTTTCGGAACAGGCACTGCATGAACCAGCCAGAAAAAGGGGACTTGTGTGACCTTTTGGCCTGGGTCAAAGGTAACATCACAACCTTTTTCTCGTAAAATTGCCATTTTTAATCTCAATCTTAAATTTTGTTGGTAATGTGGCCCCAATACTCCGCCGTTCAACATGCCCGGTAAATACTAAACACAAATCCGAGGCAAACTATAAGGACGGTGGTGAGTAATAGTCGCCGGGAGGTGTTTGGAAAGGAATTCGACACGCCGACATAATCTGTGCACAGGTTGAGCTTTAAAAAATGTTGTCTGGCTTCCCCGTGTAGATGGCTGAGGCGGTGCAAGACAAAGGGCGTGGCTTGAAGTTTGCCGAACAGCAACTTCAGCGTCACGGGTGGAAACGAGGTGAGATATTTTACACCGGCCCGCTCCCGTCATATTTCCCCCCACTAAAGCGCAACGTGTGCAGGCAAAGGACTGGGGCGCGAGGAGAACGGCATATCGGAAGCCATCAAGGTGAAAGTGAAATGTGACAAGGGAGGGGTGAGTGTCGGTTAGGTGATACCCAAACGTGTTGTAGCGTGTGCGGCCGGCGTCTCCTGACCGGCGCCGCGTGTACCGCCAGGTCGGCCACAAGGAAGGAGAGCAGTTCACCTTCCACTGGTGGGATCACGTCTTCAACAAGGCCTCGTCCAGCCTGCACGTGGAGTCTGGTCAGGTGGGTCCTCTTCTTCTTTGTTCTCCAAGCATGATGAACACACGCACGAGGTGCTCGGGCTACAAACCCTTTTGGTTCCGACAGCCTTGCAAGTCGATCTTTGAAGTGAGTTGGAATTGGCAGCAAAGTCAACGTCTGAGTTTCCAATGAGGGCCACTTAGAGAAGAAGGAAAGGATATATATATATTTGTATGTGTGTGTATATGTATCTATATATATATGTGTGTGTGTGTATATATGTGTGTGTGTGTGTGTGTATATATGTATGCGTGTGTGTGCGTGTGTGTGTATATATATGTGTGTGTGTGTGTGTGTATATATATATATATATATGTGTGTGTGCGTGTATGTGTATACAAATATATATTACAAATATATATTTATATATATATTTGTATGTGTGTATATGTATCTATATATATATATGTGTGTGTGTGTGTGTATATATGTGTGTGTGTGTGTGTATATGTGTGTGTGTGTGTATGTATATATGTGTGTGTATGTATATATATATGTGTGTGTGTGTGTGTATATATGTGTGTGTGTGTGTGTATATATGTGTATATATATGTATGTATATATATATATATACATACGTATATATTTCTTCAAGATCATTTTCCAAAAATGACGATAATTTTTTCCTCATAATTTTGTCGTTCCAAAAAAACAAAACCATTATGAAATAAATGTATAAAATACATATTTTAATACAATATTTCAAGTCTTTGCTACTGAAATGACAAATTGTCCTCATGTTACGAGTGTAATATTTAATTATCGTTGGAACGCAGCCTTTTCTCCTAATATTTGGACTTTATTCTCCTAAAATTACACCTCACTTTAAAAAAAACATAATCTTTAATATACGTCTGCTACTGTAATGACCTTTTTTTCTCGTTACAACTTCTCTCTTAACATTTTCCATTTATTCTCCAACTATTTCAACTTTCCTCTTGTAAATATTTTACCTTTATCGCCATATAACCTGTTCGTGTGCATGAAATAAAGTATTATTTATAACAATATTACAACTCTAAGCCACTAAAATGACAGATGACTTTATCTCACTTTATGCATTGATTGGTCATAACATTATGACGTCAAAAAATCTTGAATATTTCCACTCACTTTGGTCAAATGACCACTTGTTATATGAATTAATAATTCATGTGCTTCTGTCTGGTAGAACAGCCAATGGTGTACTTAGTAAGGTGAGGTCTAGCAAGAAGTACCGCTAAGCGAGGTTCCCGCTCTTGCATGCCGGGCAAAGACAGCATCAGGTGGTTGACAGTGTGGCCTTCTGGTGGGTCCAGGATGGCATTGCGTTGAAGAGGACGCCAGAGGACGGGGAAGATGGCGGCGTGGTCTCAAACAAGAAGCCCCGCAAGGCCTCGCTAAGTAAAGCCAAACTCTACGGATGCTTTGTCAAGGTAGCCCACAAATGCTCGTACGCAAAGCTGCACACGTGATGACGGGGAACCTTTTCCTCCTTGCTTCAGTCGGCCACTTTGCTGTCGGGCCAGGAGCGGCCGGAGCCCACGTCTCCAAAGTCCGACGGCGGCGGCGGCTCGGACGAGCAGAATCAGGACCTGTCCAGCACCACGCAGTGAGCTCTCATTTCTGTCTCGCCAAAGCGCGAGTGAGGCCAAATGTCATGTTGTGCTTCAGGGGGTGTCCCGAGCTGTGTTCTAATTGGCCGTTGTACAAATACACGTTAGAAAAACACACACAGCAGCAAAAATGGAAAAGTAAGTCGCAATATTAGGAGATGAAGGGAAAACTAAGGTTTTAGTAGCATAAGATTGGAAAAAAGACTTTTTAAAACGTCACAAGAAGCAGCCAAAATAAACTTTATGGGAATAAAGTCAATAGTTTTTTATTTTTACATTTATACTTATTTTTACCAGCATCGTGTGTTCGATTGATCCCAAAAGAACGGACGCAATCCACTGAGGAATGGGATTAGCCTGCATGCTAACTTCTCCAACGGGACGCACACGCCGCTGCCAAATCTCCGAGGAACCGTTAAGACCCGTGCTTGCGGTTGAGGAAGTTGGAATTCCAACCGCAAGACACGCTGGCTTTTGTTACCGTTGGACGTGTGTCCAAGCGGCGCTCTTATTTTGAAGGCCGGAAGGATGTTCTGCCTCTCTTCGGCTGACGGGCTAGGTGGAAAAGAAAACCTTTTTCTTACGTCTACAACGTTTTGGAATTTGGAGGCGCGGTCGCCCTTGTGCATGAAATCCCGACCCCTTACCTGCGTCAATTAAAAACCCTCAGCAACTAAAATGACATTTTCTCTTTTCTCTCATAATTGTGACTTTATTCTTATAGATATATAAAATTCTGATCTATTTGACCACCTAATTTTCCCAAAGTTACCTCATTGTTTTCTCATATTACAAAGTTTCAAGATTTTTTTGTCAAATTCAGACCTTTTCTTGCTAGGCTAATTCACTCCTTCATTCTCAGGATTCCAGCTGTTTTCCTCCCCGTTTCTGCCGCTGTTTTGAAATTTTCCAGCTACTTCGACTCTGACCTCGTCAATCTCTCAACCTTTTTTTTCCACAATATTTGACTTTATCGTCTCGTTCAAAATTTCTGCAACCTAACTTTCCACAAAATGACAACCTCATCTGTTTTGTTTCTCGTATGGCCTTGAAAAATCTTTCTATTCAAATGTATTCTTGTCAAATTACATTTTTTTTCCTCCTAATATTTAGACTTGGTTCTTGTAAAATTATTTTGACCAGGTTTTTTGGTTTGAACTTATTTTGAAAAACATTCATGTTGATGTAGGCTACGGTATTCATAGTCGGATGATACCCGAGCCTTTAGCTAGGTGGCAGCGGTGCTCGCACTGGTCAACAGGCCGCCTGTCGGACCCAGTAGAACCGGGAAGAAGACCAGCATGCGGGATTGGACTATTTTGCTGACAGCAAGAGTTTGAAGGTGTTTGTTTTCTTGCCCGCAGGCTTTCTGACAGTGAGCTCATGAAGGCTTGTGGAGGACGCACGGCTCACAAGTAAGTGCAAACACATCCTCTATGTCAACGCCTTTCAGAATAAAAGCGGATGCTGGGTTTTGTTTTGTTTTGTTAGAGGCGCCAGACACGGTTTGACCATGAGCGCCAAGCTAGCCAGGCTGGAGCGGCAGGAGGCCGAGTTCATGGCCAGGTACGGCAAGGAGCCCACAGGGGAGCCGAACCGCGCGGCCCAGGAGCCGAGGAGCGAGAAGAAGAGCAAGAAGTCGTCCGAAGAGGGGACCGAAGCAACAAACGGCCAGGCGGCGTCGCAAACGCCCGACGTTCACCTCAAAAAGAAGAAAAGGAGAAAGGGGAAAAGGACTGACGGCCGCGCTGAAGACGACGAGGAGGAGGAAGTGTCCAGTGTGGAACGCAGAGACGCACAAAGTAGGAGGAAACACAAGAAGAAGAAGAAAGGTTTGGGAAGAAGCCCAGAGCAGGAGGATGAGAAGCGACGGCCTGCAGAAGAAGAAGAGGAGCAGCCACTGAGGAAGAACCACAAAAAATGCAAAAAGGAAAAGAGATGTTTGGACTCCAACATCAGCAAGGAGACACCTCCACCAGAGAAGAAGAAAAAGTCCAAAGAGTAGCTCGAGTGTTCCGACGACACGATCGCGTCCATCGCTTCCAAACTTCCTTTGCGACCACGAAATATCCAGCCCGTATGAGAACACAGAAAACAACGGCCGTGTCTGCGGCGCGTTCTCAGAATATTACTTTTCCCAGCAACACTCAGGGATTGCGCAAGAATAAAAACGTTATTTTAGCAGAACTTCTTCTTCTTCTTTTCCTTTGGGCTTATCCCTTCAGGGGTCACCACAGCGAATCAATTGCCTCCATCTAACTCTGTCTTCTGTATCCTCTTCTCTCACACCAACTACCTTCATGTCCTCTTTCCCTACATCCATAAACCTCCTCTTTGGTCTTCCTCTAGGCCTCCTGCCTGGCAATTCAAAACTCAGCATCCTTCTACCAACATATTCCCCATCTCTCCTCTGGACATGTCCCAACCATCTCAGTCTTTATCTCCAAAACCTCTAACATGTGCTGTCCCTCTGATGTGCTCATTCCTGATCCTGTCCATCCTGGTCACACCCAAAGAGAACAGAACAACGTGAGGGAAAATGTCATTTTAGTAGCATAGAGTTGAAATACTACGACTTTTGTCAAACCCAAGCGAATGAAACATCATGAGATACATTTTTGGAAAATGAAAAAGCTATGTTTTAAGAATTAACTCAAAATATTCTGGGAATAAATTCATATTTACCAGAAGAAAAAAGTTTGAAAGTTGAAATAGTTGGGAAAACCTACATTTTAAAATCAAAACGTTTTCAAAAACAAACAAATCGAGGAAAAAAGGTGCACTTTTATGAGGATAAACATAATATGAGTTATTCTAGTAGCATATGCTAGAAATATTACTAAAAAACGTAACCAAATCATTTTTGCAAAGTGAGGTTGTCGTATGGGGGTGGGGATCCAATGTGAAAAGACAAATTCTGATGATTATTGAAGAAAAAACCAAACCAAAGACCCCATTTCATAGCACACGTTTTTAAAAAGGTCCATTTTTGCAGGATTTGCTCAGTAGGCCAGCGCCCCCACGAGGCAGTCCAGCTGCCAAAGGAACAGTTGGGTCGATTGTGGCGTTTTTATGCACTACGAAGAACATCCTTCCATCTTTCTACATACAGTGCGGCCTCGTATAGGACATGTTTTTTTGTTGGATTTTGTCTGCATCGGCGTGTTTTTAATTGGAAGGCTCGGGACGTGCACTTTAAATATCAAAAGGTGCCAAACCGTGTCTTTTGTCTTGAAGCTTGGCCTGAATCGTTTGCTAAATCTTCCATATTTGGGAAGGACGAGCGGTCTGTAAACGGACCACGCCGACATTAAACGTAAACGTTTGACTTTACAGGCGTAAATGAAGACGCTCCTGCCAAAAAAAAACAACAGGATTGCGTAACTCGACTGCTCGCCGATTTCACAACGTCGACTTCTCGGAAAAGAAGTCTCACGCGAGGGCGCGCACAACCGTGAAATAGAGGAAGAATCCCCGAAAGCCACAACAACATCCTGTCTTAGAACAATTTGGTGTTTTTGTAAGATTTGGTTCTCACCCCGGTGTGGCCAAAACTAATGCATCTGCTTCGATGGCGTATCAGGGCCACATATGTAAATAAAAACTTAGGATTTCAAGATTAAAAGTCTGAATTTTACCCCAAAAAGTCGTAATATGACCTTTGACCCGGGCCAAAGGTCACACGTGAGTATTGACATCAAATTCCGAGTATTAAGTCGTAAATTTCTGAGGATAAAAGTCCTAACTTTATAGGCTTCGATTCATGACGGGACTCCTTTGCTCCTTTTTGTTGCAAATTCATACTCAAAACAGGACGATTTTCCTACTCCGTTTACCAGGCATTGCCCGAGACAGCTACACACACGGGACTTGTGACCGTTGACCCCGGGTCAAGGGTCATATTACGGCTTGGTCAGCTAGAGCCTTTGGTGAGAGAAGCACATACTTTTTAATCTCATAATCTTGCGTGTTTATTTGGTGGCCCCGATATGTGCCGCGTACCGCGAAAGGAAGCACCAAACGCATTGCTGACTCACTGTGACTACCAAATAACACGTCATGGGGCCACAAAAGAAAAAAAATTGCGAGTGCCAGCCCTTTATTTAGAAATAAAAGTATCCACTTTGTATAGAAACAATATTTTCCAGCATAGATAACATGTCTGACCTTCTGTATGCGTTTTTTAACATTATTAGAGCCCTTTTGACATGAAATAACACCCCTATAGTCACCTTTACACACTTGCTACTCAATATAGTAGACGTAACGTATAAATATGACAGGCTAGGGGAGCTGAGAGAGCAACGGACAGGAAGTGAGTGGGTTACGGCGTTTCAATGTTTGGAAGAAATGAGTAACCCAAGCCGAGGTTGCGCTGCGCTCGACTGTCAGTTTGAAATGGTAGGTGTTTCTGTTGGACGGCTACATTACCCTCCCCTGAATTCCGCGGAGCCAGAGCACCAACTAGCGTCACGTCGCCAACACCGCCAGCAAATGCATTCATTCCTGATCCTGCTTGAACAAGGGCTTGCTTTGACAAATAAAGCGGTTCCTCATCTCGCAGCTCTCTTTGCTCCAGTTGGCCAGCGAGTCGGACGGCCGAGTCAAAGCACAGCTGCTTCTGCCGGTCGACGTTTGGCTTCTCCAGAACCTATTTCGGACAGGGAAGCTGACGGCCGACATGTTTTTCGTATGAGATTGTTTCCAAAGGTAGGCGTGAAGGTGCTTACGTCACCGTGAGGTTCCCGCCGTGGAGCCACACCCACGTGTTCGTCTTTTCGTCCTTGCTCAGGCCCATCCAGTAACCGTGCCTGTCGTCGTTGTATTTCCTCGTGTGGTTCGTGATGAACTCCTGAAGTGGTCACACCGTGCAAGTAACACTCATGACTACACCTCAAATATTGTACGGCGCCCGGACAAGGAACGCTCACCATTAGGTGTTCCACAGGGATCAATACCAGCACCCCTTAGAAGTGAAACTAATGCATTATTATGTGAGAATGACCTAAATGGGTTCTAACAGCCGTTTGTGTCCATAGAGCCTGTTTAAGAGCACAAATCGCGATTGCGCATGTAATATTTAGCAGGACCCGCCGCTCGTCAAGAAGAGCAACATGCGCTTTCAGCAAGACCGGATAAAGTCGCTGGATTTTTCCCGTTTTTTGAACGACTGAATCTAGAGGGGCCGGAATGCTCACTAAACATAGCAACTTCCTATTTTCGGAACGGTGCTAAGCAGCAGCTACGATGGCGTCTACCGTGCAGAGACTGTCCCATTCCAATGTGGTGAGGTAGCGGCAAATCCAGTTGTGGTGGGCCTCCACAAATGAACGACGGAACGGGAAACACCGCCACCCTTAGCTACATGTGCACCCCCCCACCCCCCCGGCAGGCTTCGCTACAGCACTTATGAAAAAGCATACGTGGCACCTGGAGACCTTTAACAAAACAAAACGTTCCACCTTACCTGTTCTTCTTGGGACTGAATCACCAGCAGGTCTGCGTTCCTCTGCCTGCACTCGTCCACACTTCCCCGCCAAGTCTTCCACTCGTAGTAATATTCCGAATGGGACAAGAGGTAGCACTTGGAGCGGAACAGCTGCCATCCTTCCATGCAGGGTTGGCACAGCTCCAAGACTAGAGGGAGACCCGCCCAGCCACACAGGGCCCTTACGTTATTGAAGCTCCTGCATATCAGTCGAGTCACCAAAATATCGTGGGGACAAATCCTGATCGAAAGAACTCCATTGTGGTTGTCATTTGGCTTTTTTTGTGCGACAGAGCTGGACTATGTCGTCCTTAAGAGGTCTTATGGACACGGTAGGTCTGAAAAGTGGCTGACAGCGGTCTTGTACACAAAATGCTACCCCCGTTACTGAAAATGCTGCCTGTGACTTTCTGTTAATATGCTCGGGCACACGGCTCTGTGAACAGCCAGCTTCTTTAGCAATGGCCTTTTGTCTCTTGCCCCCTTTGTGTAGCCTACAGGACCAGACTGAGAGGGACCTGTTACACTCATTTAGGCCTTTGTGTTGAGTTGTGTACTCTTGCAGAGCAACCACACACAATGACCCGCACAGAAATCTTTCAGAATCTTCCGGACTCTGCGTAGATTCCGGCAGTCTTTTCTTTGGTCTCTAAACCGTCTGCGTGATTTACTCCAAGCCCAGCCCTCTTCCGGGTACGCCTCCCGCCAAGCCCACTCCGCTGTGATTGGTCACACTCCCAAGCGCTCCCAAGGACTTCCGGAGAGCTGCCGAACCCCACTTCCTAATTCTGGCGTTACAGGAGTTGATAGTCAAGGGTGATGTATCTTTTTAACTGTTGCTTTTTTGCTCTTCTGACTCTTCGACAGCACCAAGTAACGTTGGAAAGGTGTCGGTCTTCGGCGCCAGTTTGGCGGAGAGTCCAGCCTCGTATTGCTAAACCAAATTAGCTTTCCCTCACACCCAAACCAACATTTCCTGGGAGCCAACTGCTCAGCGTTGCCCATATAAGGACGTCCGGGGTATTTGAGGATGCCGAACCATCCAAAACTGCTTTCAGGGCTCACAAATGCGCGGACCTCATTGCCGACCCGATACCCATACCAGAACACGACATTGTAACAACAATTATAGGTCGAAAAGGAGGAAGTCCCCTTTGAAGGCCTTTCAAAGTTAAGTAGATGGGACAACAGGGGTTTTCAATATTTTCACAATATTCTCATTTTCTGAGATCCTGAATTTGGGCTTTTCGTTGGCGGTCCGTCATAAACCTCAAAATGAAAAGAACCCCACGCTTACACCCGTCAGAGTGCCGTGTCGTCCCGTCGCGTCACTCAAGGACCCGAACGCTGATCGGTGATCTCATCTTGCTGGCTTACCTTTTTTGGAGCAGTGGTTCATCACAGGAAAAACGTCGTAGTCCAGGATGACCCCTAAGGTCCAGTTGAGGCCGTCTCGCTCTCTGGTCAGCTCCCCGGCCCTCCCCTGCAGCTGGGCCACCCGGGCCAGCAGCTGCTGGTTTTCCGCGGTCACGTTTGCCCTTTCTCGCTGCCGCGCCGACATGACGTCGTTCACTGCGGCCGAGCGGACGGAGACGCTTGAGCGTCGCTCTCGGGTGGCGCACATGCAGAGAGAGAGTCGGACTTACGACGGAGGGCGAGGGCGACGACGACGGACAGCAGGATGACGCAGACGACGGCGAGGCCCGCGGCCGCCAGGTTGAGGGGCGTGCGGAGAGCGACCTTCTCCACGTTGTCTGTCAGGAGAGACGACAGTGAAGGTTTGAGCAGTGAAGCATCCGTCCTTATCCTCATTAGGGTCGCGGGCATGCTGGAACCTATCCCAGCCGCACGAACGGCAAAACACAAAGGCCATCCTCTCTTGAAATGTGTTGGACCAGCAAAACAAGCGGACAAAACGCATCGTTTTTGCCTTTCAGCGTGACACCGCCCAAAGGAAGCGTCCTCAGGAGAGGACAAAAATGGACTCCGGACCTTCAAAGTTAAGGTAGTGGTTTTGGTTTGCATTTTTTACGCTTACTTGGCAACCTTTTTGCAATGCTAGTATGCTAACATTAGCGTGTAAGCATTTTGAAGATTTGTCACAAGTATTATCTCTCACGTCGACCCCGGACGCTATGATGCTGGGCGTTAACATATTAACAGTTAGCATGCTAGCCGCAGCACCCCAGCCCCCGGCGTCAGGATTTACCCAGGCGTGCCACATCACGCACCTCGGGACATGGAATGAATCTGAGAAACATCTGAGAACGTCTGAGAAAGGCGTGGGGTTGGGCGTGGCAAAGCGCGCCTTGTCGAAGAACTCCCCAAGTTGGGTGAAGAGGCGGTCCAGGATTCTGCCACTGATGGCGCTGGCCCCGGGACTATGGGAAGTATGGAAGGAGGACGTCTCGGCTGCGCTTGCGCAAGCAACGCCTAAACGTGCTCGTGTACAATCGTCACGTGCCGTCTGACGAGGTCAGCGGTTGCATGCCAGAAGGTACGGGAGCCAATGGCGCTTTTTTAAAACTTGCTTCTCGTTTCCTTCAAAAAAAAAAAAAACACCAACATCCACCAAGTTTTATGGCAACATCGAGCCGATATTATTGGTGGGCTGGTATTACCGGACGTCCCTTTTTCTGATGTTCAATATTCTCCAGGCTTAACTTCTTTTTACGCTTGCGCTAACATACGACCTCATATGCCCCCTTTGTGGAGCGGATGTGTTGTGTGGTCATTACTTCCCGTGTGAAAACCAGTAACCGTCTGGTGAAGTGGGTGCTTGCAAAGAACCTCGGAAGATGTGTCGTGGACCGGGCGTCTTCTCCTTCGCCCTCACGTCATCGTAGATCTCCTCCGCGTCGCTACGCTTGTCTGGAAGCGAGGAGCACATATTTTTTTTTGAAATGGCATATTCTATATCTACACATACTGGACATACGCGGTGTATTCACGCGGTTACCGCACGGTACTAGCCACGGTGGCTACTTCAACGCGAAATGCCGCCACCCGGTGGGCGAGAATGTGACGTGCAAGAGTTTTGGGTTCTATTTTCGCGGGAAAGGACAAAAAGGAACAAAGATTCCAGAACCTTGTGCGACGGGATGCGGTGGCCATGGCTCCAGGCCGCTCCTCACATCTTCATAGACGGCCGCATCTGGAAACAGCAAAATAAAGCTTTGCTTGGAAAGACTACCGACGCCGTTTTGATCCTCCTCGGCGCGGTTAAGAGTTTCGGGACCCTCCGTCCGTCCTCACACCACAACACCACCGCCAGCGACTCACTGTGAGACTTGAACTTGACTGTCACGTAATTGAGCTCTTCGTCTGCCATCGCCAGAGAATTGTTCACTTCATCCCAGCCCGCCCCGGCGCCAGAACGCTGCGGCTTGGTCCACAAACGAAACCAAAGTGCGAGGGAGGCCAGAACGTGTAAAACCCGCAACTTCTTCTTTTTGAGAATGTGATGCAAAGCAGGCACGCGGTGAGTGTTTGATTTGACGGTTGTGGCAGCCTGGCGGCGGGTGGCGCAAGCCCTCCGTAGGAAAGCGTGTGTGCCTTGCAACGGGTGCCTTTTCCAGACGCCACCTTTCGGCTCCTTCCGAAGACGCTCGGGGCATTGCCCTGGTTCAAGACCCATGAACTGTGACTGAAACCAAGCTTCCGGACCCTGGCCAGCACGCTTCTCTCTAGAATCCCTGGATAGTCTTGAGATTTCAATACGCACAGGTTCAAGGTGATAATAGTGATGAGTGGTGGTAACAATCTTAGCATCTTTTTTGCAGCACATCAATTTGGATCCATTTGGATTTCCTCTCTTCCACTCGTTCACTTTCCAGACGTCGTTAGTGGCGGTTTTATGGTTTGATTGCAACAACGGTGTCCTCCTTGGTCGTCTCCCATGAGGTCAACTTTGCCTCGAACGACGACGGATGGTGGGATCTGACACTGATGTTCCTCCAGCTTGAAGTTCACCTTGAATCTCTTTTTTTTTGGTTTTTCTGTGCTCTTTTGTTACCATTCGTATTATGGGTCTTTCTGATTCGTCATCCATGTTCCTGCGCCGGAGGAACATGGATGACCCGATTTCATGCAAACCTCCATCAAAATGTCCGACTCAGCTGGCCAAGAGGTGCTCCCTAAAAAAAAATTTTTTTTAATGCACAGTTTTTGCAAAATTTCTCGTTTTCCGGGAATTTTTCCCCATTGGAAATGAATGGGGACATTTTCAAAGGCCCATATTTTTTTACATTTCTCAACCAAATTCGGACCGTGCCCAAAACAAAATGCTCAAATTGTTGGGAAATTGGTTGCTTTGCAGCCGCTTGGTTCTACGCCGTACGGTGAGGGCGTTTTCTTTAAAGAATCGTCCCAGGTGTCATCCCAATGAAGTCATGCCTTTAATGAGAAGTGTGTGCGTTTTTGGGGACTGTATTTGAGGGTGCACGCAGCAGAGGGCAGCACTGCTTGTTTAGAACCAATGTGTGAGTGAAGAAGAGTTAATTCAGGAAGTGTTTCCAAGGCTTCCCCACAGACTTTGAATTAATCACACCACTATAGCATTAGCGTAGTAGCATTTTTATGCTGTTTCCATTAGAAGACACATTTCTACTATTATGCTAGGTGATAGCTTAATGACAAAAGATGCCAGCATGCTAATATTAATGTAGGAGGATTTTTTCAAAGACAAAAACATATAAACGGTCTGCAGCAGATGTGTGTGCGTGTATGTGTAGTGATGAGTAAATCGCGAACGTGAAGAGGATCGTGGCCAAGACAAAGTGCTCCAATTGTTGGCCAATTTGCTAATAATAGCATAGTAGCATTATTAGCTGTATTAATTGGAATACATGATTATACAGTTATAATATGTAATAGCAAAGAGTCAATTCGATTACAAAATGTCAAAATCTCCAGCTCATTAGACCATTGCAAGCATTGAATAGTTTAGTATCATTTCTCAACCAATTTCATGCAAACAAACATCAAAATATCCAGCTCAGCTGGCCAAGAGGTGCTCCCTAAAAAAAATTTTTTTAATGCACAGTTTTTGCAAAATTTCTCGTTTTCTGAGATTTTCTTCCCGTTGCAAATGAATAGCGAGATTTTTAAAAGTTCATCTTTTTTACACTTCTCAACCGATTTCGACCGTGCCCAAGACAAAATGCTCTAATTGTTGGGAAATTGATTGCTTTGCAGCTGTTGTGGCCTGCTCCGTACGGCGAGGGAGTTTTCTTTGAAGGTACCTGGATGCGCTTCTACCAGAGATGTCTGTCTTTGAAGAGAATGTGTGTGCATGTGTGTGGACTGTAGTTGAGGGTGCATGCAGAAGAGGGAAGCTGCATTCATCTTATTATGCTGGGTGTTAGCATGCAGCGGCATTGCAGTTCAGCCCCAGCGTTGCCAGCATTCACACGCAATTTCCCCCGAAACTGCACAGGCTGCAAAGCAATCAATTTCCCAACGATTTGAGCACTTTGTCTTGGGCACGGTCCGAATCGGTTTATTGTGTGAATGCTGGAGGGATTCACACACAATTAGAAGATGTTTAGAAGATGAAAAATGATTAGAAGATGAAAAATGCTGCAGAATACTATATGTATATATGAACTTATGCCTTATAGTAAGTAACCTAATGTGTAATAACCTGGTGAGGACCAGGTTGTGAGTTAATCCTGTCCAGGCTTTCAGCTGTGGAAGTGCACTGTGTCACTGTTTAGCACATCCCAAGTACTCCATGTCTTCCATATACCCCACCTCTCGCCCAAAGTCAGCGGGGACAGGCTCTCCCGCGACCCTGAGCGACGAGGATAAGTGGCATGGAAAATGGATGGGTGGATAGGTGTAATAATGAGTGGTACAGAATGTAGGGCAGGGTCGTCAAACTCGTGGCCCGGAGGGGCGAGAGGCTGCAGGTTTTCCTTCCGGCCGGTCACCAGAGCAGGTGCTTTTATCGATGAACTCCTTGCCTCAGCTTGAAAAGGGTGTTGATCATTAAAATCAGTCCAGTCCAGGATGCACCCTGGACGCCAGTCGATCGCAGCTCAGACAAACAAACATTCACACTCTAATGGACAATTTAGAGCGGCCAATGAAGCTAACATGCATGTTTTTGGAATG
>QODF01000157.1:0-30467 GCA_024372805.1 Oostethus manadensis
ACATGCACTGCGACTTCCTGAAGCAGAAAATTGTCCGCATGGTAGGTTTTCCACCAGAAAGACCCCAAACACATCTCCAAGCTGACAAGCGCCTTGCTGAGGAAGCTGATGTGTCTAACCGCCAGGATTGAGGTCATCATGAAGGAGGGATTTGCCACAAACGCATTGAGGAGCGCGTGCTAGTAATGTGCGGGTTGATACTGAAATATCGATATCGCCGACACCAGCTCGTCATGATCTAAAGTCGATTCTAAAATCAAAATAATGATACTTTTGATACTTCAGGTATATGAGTTTGTGCTTTGTTTTTTGTGATGTTGTACACTATCTTGGCTATACTGTAAATCCCACCACTACCTCAATTTACTTCACGGTTTAAAGTACGTCCATAGATGACTATGATGTCTTGTATTCTTTAGGCTATGATTTCAAATACTGTACACTACATTTTACCAGACACCTTAGGTGAATTGGCATCGCCGATACCAGCCTGAATTTTAGCCAGTATCAAATCAGAAAGTAAATCAATGGTATCGAATCACATCACTGGATCACACACCGCAGCGGTCTTTACTTCCGTAAACACACGGAAGAGCGAGGGATGTCGCGCTTCTGCGCGTGCACGTCACTTTCCAGGCACGTTGCCTTCTCATTACAAGTCGCATTCGTTTGGTAATGTGAACCACCACGTAAACAAATCGGATTTTAAAGAAAAAATCCAAATTGAGAATCCTACCCTGCAGTGTGAGCGTAGCCTTTGTCAGCTGAGGGTAAGCCTATACTGTACAGCAATACAAGCTATACTGTACCCCGTGTAGTATTGCCCCTCGAGAAGCCATACTACAACGCTTACTGAAATGTGAGTGGTGTACTTCACACACACAAAGATCTCCTAGTTGTCGACTCACTCAGATTGTACTCCTGGACGTTGCTGATGTAGCTATAGATGGGCGAGTAGCCAAAGACAACCAGCATGACCACCTCGCCGCCGTCCAGCACGACGCAGTGCGCCGTGTGACCCTCGACAGCGTAAATCTGCCCCTGAGCCGGTGGGCCCGTCACAGGGTTTCTTCGCTGCCACGTCCGGCTGGGGATGTTGAAGACCCACAGCTCGTCCGTCACGTTGCTCCAGCCGGCCTCCAGCTTCCCGCCGAACATGAGGATGTCGTCCTGAAGAGACGCCGAAGTGTCAGGCTAACAATCACACGCGCTGACTGGGATGAGGTCATATTACCTGGTAGGAGGTGAGCGAGTGGCTGTATCTGGGCACAGGGCCACTGTTGATGGGCACCGTGTTCCAGATGCCACTCTCCAGGTTGTAGCTACAAAGGAACCCACATTTAAGCGTGGCTAATGAAGTGAGTAAAAAATGAGTGGCGATAAAAGCGGAAGCAGCATCTTACTTGAGGATCATCTGGAAGGAGGTGAAGTTGAACGTGTAGCCGCCCACTACCCACATAACCTTGTCCTGCACCACGGCCTTGTGAGAGGCCCGGCCCAGTGACGTGCCAAAGGGCTTCACACTGGGCAACACCCAGAACGACTCTGTGGAAGGCATGGTGAGGGAGCAGTCCGGGCCTTGAAATAAACACATAAGGAAATCAGCGATGACTCATAAAAGTCACGAGCCGCCGTTGCCGTCACACTACATACCAACCACAGACATGGGTGGAGTGACAGCATTACAATTATAGAAAACTGCAAAAAGGCAGTTGTAATGTGCTGCTAAGTTGCACTTCAAATTCCATCCATCCCTGCATGCATCCATTTTATACCGCTTGTCTTCAAAAGGGTCACTGAGGCTATTCCAGCTACGTGTATACAGAATATACACCACAATTCCCATTCACACCTGTGGAGTCTGCACTTGTCCTAGCATGCTTGTTTTTGAGGATGAGGACGCAAGAATACATGGAGAAAACCCACGCATGTGCACGGGGTGAAAATAACTCCGCTGGGCTGCCCTCTTCAATGTATTTGTGTTATTCCTCGGGCTGTCAAAGTTACCGCGTTAGTAGCTTTTTCATTTAACGACGATGTAAGTAGCATTAGCAGTGCTAGCATTAGCAGGGCACTAGCTTGTCACTGGGAAAGGTTTTCAACCCCTCAGAAAAACATACGTATATTATATATCAAATGTAGCTATATACTGTACATACTGTACTTATGTATTGTGTGAAACTATGACACAAACGTCAAAAGCTTTATGCACTCCCACGTGGTATCAGCATTTGAGACCAAATATTAAAGAACAAGGGGAAAATACAGTGCAGAAAGTTGGAAGATGCGTTCAAGGACCACCGAACAAAGTGCAAACACTGATTTCTAACTGCATGTTATTTTTTTCAATAAAATAACGGCCCATATTTACAATATTCCTTTACATAAAACTTGATGCAGTTATTTACAAACTATATATATACATATTTGTTTTTGTAAGCTTGGGGATATGATTGACACATATGACACAGTATGTAAAAGATCACATACTGTAAGAATGCCACTTTTGGCTTCTTTATTTTAAAATGTAAAATGAATCTACATCAAAGTAGCCACTGAATTGTACACAGTATCAAATATTTTTTTAAATGTTTTAAAATTTTTAGATTTTTTTAAATACATATATTTTTTTTTAATTGGATCTTAACCTGGTTATATATCAAATCATTTACCGCAGATGTGATTATAGATAAAAACTTCTTGTAGTTGGCCAGCTTGCTGCACATTCGCTCGTTCTGCACGGGACACGCCGTTTCGTTGCAATTAATTATGAGTTAACAGTGGACAAAAATGTGATTAATCGTGGTTAAATATTTATTATTTTATTTTCTTATTTCATATATGAACTTTTTTTGTTAAATTTTAAATGAATACAGTTAATTTGTATAATGCTAATTCATTACACGTAATAATGTAATTAATACATTTTAATCAGCATTTTATTCATTTATTAAAATTGTAATTAATTAGGGACAACTTCTCGGTGCACGTGCGGAATGTGTGTCATTTCCGCTTCTTCTTCCTGTATCCAGAAAAAACCACAGCAGCAGCACGATGGCGGTAGCAGTCGCCTTTGTTTGCACACTGGTGCTGGTATTGACCCACATCCAGTACTTGACCCTTGTCTGTCTCACTTTCTTCATTAATGGAAGGCGAGAACAGAAATAATTAAGAAAAAAGTGCAGTGTAATATGAGCATATTCCGTTTTTTTTAAAGGGTTATTGGTGCAACCGGGTTCTTGCTAACAATCCAGGTGTGATAGGGTTATTTGACTGCATGTAAACGTGGCCACTCTCGCACGCAAACACTGTGAAAAGGGGCTGTGATTGACTGCGTTCATTTTGCAGATCGGCGCTTCTTCTACCTTGCCAGCTGTCGTTGCAAACGCACAGCTTCTCGCCGGTGAGGTCGCAGTAGCCGTGGTCGGGGCTGCCGCAGTTGTTCTTGCAGTAGGGGATGTCGCAGGCCTCGCCCTTCCAGTACTTGTCGCATTCGCAGTACACTCGGCTGGCTGCCGAGTTGCCGGGCGTGCACTTCCCGTGGCCAGAGCAGTTATTGGGACACGAGTTGATCCTAGGCACAGAGACCATGTAGAGCGGGGTTATTTAACTGGGCCTCCAAGTTCAGTTCACAATTTGGGCGCAACGTAGTTCTTTGACTAGCACAAACCTATTGCTTATTTATTGATTTATGACGTTATGTACAGCAATACTAAACATTTGGCAATGTCATCCCTTTAGTAAAGTGTCAAACGGATGGACGGCAAAAGCACGTACGAGTAGAATATTTCAAATCCAGTCAGGTTGTAGGCAGCGTCGCTGAAAAAGTGTAGTAGTGCATAGCCTGAAGTGGTCTCCACCTCGGGAACCGTCTCGTTCCCCCGCACCTCCGGTACAATGAGTCCGCTGAGACAGAAAAGGCATTGATTCGTTTGAACATTTTGTACAAAACCACTACAGAATGGTGTCAAATCAGTTTTTTTTAATGTTTCAATGTGCATTTTTTTGTTTGTGTTCGGGTCTCTCACCTGAAAACGGCAACGAGGGGAGCGTATACAGAGTCGCCGTCGTAAACATACATGTGATCCCAACTGCATTCTGTGGCAAAGTGGTTGAACCGCAAGCGAAGAACCGCGTTTGGACTGAAGAAAGAAAAGAAATACGTATTTCTAATACAGTCTCCTATAAATTGATTGAGAGGGTGATTTTTAAATTTGAATTACAGTTCACAGCTACTTACATTGGAGTAAAATAAAAAAAATAAACATGAAAATACTTACTAGCCTTCGATGAGCCAGGTGCACTTTGTTTTGTACTTGTAGTTGACCGGACCGTCCGTGAGGAACCCCGAAGGCTCGGTCAACCTGAAAAACAGGAGACAAGAGAAAGGCTCTTCAGGACAAATATATTTTTAGTTTCGGAGCAGGCGGCGGCATCACTAAGCAATTGGAGGTTTGTGGGTGGCATCAGCAGCCTATATACCATTGCACTAGCTTATTTAAGGCTGAACAAAGCCTGTGTGCGTGTGCATGTGGGGGTGTGCGTATGTGGCTGTCACCAAACTTTTTGAGCCCTCCATTCATGCATATACAGTATCTATTGGATATATATGCAGGACTAGAAACAAAATACTCTATATATACACAATGTATTAAAGTTATATACATTAATTTGCATATGTATTTATTGTGTAGAAATGGTATTTTGTGCAACATAAAGTAAAAAGTGATGGATATTTAAAAGGGGTGACTTTAAATACAAAGTTCGGTGTTATTACAGCTTTTGTTATTGTTTTATTAAAACTTTGTTTCTGCAGTGATGAAATGACAAACGCGCCACAGGTCTGGTATCACCGGCCGGGTTTTGGGGACTGGGATCATGGCTGGAGCTTGCTGGGGGCTGCCTGGAGGGCGGAGAGGCGTACGGGCGTGTTGAGGGGTCAAAATGTGTGCCTGTTGGTCACTCTCTGGGAGGGGAGGGCACTGATGTCATAATTTTTTTTTTCCTCATGTTCTCACGATTAACTGGCAAAGTCCCAAAGATTAAGCAGTAGCTTCCGATCAACGGGTTGGTGACCCCTGGTGTGGTTATCTCCTGCACCAAATGTAATGTACAATGCAAGAGTTCGATGCAAAACGTCACCTTTTTAATTTAGTGGCCGAGTAGTTAGCGTGTTAGCCACGCAGTCAGGAGATCTGGAAGACCTCCTCGAAGTTCTCCCAGTGCGTGCCTCGGTTTTCTGCGGGTACTCCAGTTTCTTCCCAAATTCCAAAAACACACATTTGGTGACCCTAAATTGCCCATAGGTATGACTGTGTTTGTCTATATGAGCCCTGTGATAAACTGGGAACCAGTCCGGGGGGTACCCCACTTCTCGCCCAAAGTCAGGTGGGATAGGCTCCAGCATACTCCCGCGACCCTAATAAGGATAAGCGGCGGGATGGATGAAATATTGTTTACATTATAATCATACATTTTTGTAATATTGTCATTTTTATCATTGCCGGTGTTTATGGGACTATTTATTTGTGGATTATATTTTTGTTTAAATTGACAACAACAAAAAAGCACAAATAAATGCCTTCTTACTAATGAATGCCCTACTTATAAAGACCTTGTAATAAAAGAACACTGACTACTATGTGAGGAAAAACAATAGCTCTACACATTTTATGGGTGTTAGGATAGACAGTGATGTGTTTGTGTTTTGGCTGAAGGCTGTGCTGCTTCTGTTAATAGTGGTTGACCAATTGCATAAACAAAAAAGCCTTCTTCAAGGCGCCACTAAAGCCAGTTTATGTTGTTACGCTCAACCACTGGGCTCACCCCCGGCGCAAAAGTTATTTCAATCATTCCCCAAAAAGACACAAGGAAGCGACCTGTTCTCGGTTTTAAAAAAATACGGCTTTCCAGAGTCTTAGCGGCCACAATCGATGACTAATGCCGCATCCTTTACGGCAGGGAACACTCATGTGCTCATCTGTGAAAATAAACATTATGACTTATTACTAGGGATGTCTGATTTTTTGCCTATTTGTCAAGTTCTGATTCCAGTATCAACCGCAACCAATACCGATATGTGTAACATCACGTATATCCTGTCGTGGAATCAATACATATTTGAAGCTAATGCATACTGCATTAGCAGTTAGCTTCTCGGCTTGGCTGTAAACAACACTGTACACCCGAGAAAAATTGGGCGTGGCTAATCGTGGCTCAAGGAGCTCCACAAGTTTGGTGAATCCGGCGCCTTGCACGATAGAAAAGGGCAGGTTATGCAGCGCCTTACAGTTTGTGATTTTCCCATTGATGGCGCTTGCCCTGTTGTGGTCTTTGTCGTATTTGTTATTTTGAGGTTCCGCCTCGCATAACCAACACTTTGCAGGCATAGCAAATCGCAAGTTTAATACCCGCAAAAGACCAGAGCTGCAACGATTAATCGCCGAATCTAATATGCAAAATAATCGACAACTATTTTGGTAACCGATTAATCATTTCATTTAAAAATGTACTATAAAAATCCTGATTTTAGCCACTCTAGTGTACTAATTTTTTAATTTCCTGAGTGATCCATGAAAACATTTTATCTTTGACTTTGGAAAAGAGCTATACATTTTTGCCTCTTTTTTATATCTTGCAAAGCAAGCCACTGCAGATATGTGTGCGTAGAGAGTGTGTAAAAGCATTCCCACGCAAAGTAAATGCCATACTTGTACTTGTGCTTAAGAAAATGGCTACATTTCTGCACGTTCTCCATGATCTCTTACCAAGCATACACACAAAACCTACTGGTATAACAGAGAAACTGCAGTAGAGTGTTTTTGACGTTTGTCAACTGATGGTTTATACTTTGCTACTTCAATTTTGGCGACTGAGAGCTTCCTCTTTGCTATGATTTTTGGATGGAAAACGTCCATTCATGCCTTCTTTCCAGTCACTGCAAAGAAGGGAAAATTAAAAATGTCTTTTAAAAAATCCGATTAATCAGAAAAATAATCGACCAATTCATCGGTTATGGAAATTATCGTTAGTTGCAGCCCTACAAGAGACACTTGGAAATCATTTCAAACCACACACATAACGCTTGTCAAGAGCAGAGCGAGCTTGTTACTGCAGGCCTGTTTACACGCTTCACAACCCGGTTTGATGAGGTCATCATTTGTGTGCCGGTAAATACCTCAGTTGAAGCTCATATGTCTATACACAGCAGTTGTACTTCTCTGGTCTTAATGTACTTACATATTGTTTTAAATAGTGGCCTCTGCTAATTAAGCATCGGAATAAATGACACACCTCAAATAAATGTGTATTAGGAGGCTGCAATTTAGATTTTACTTTACTGTGACTGATCCCAACGTGTGACAATATTACATACACAGCACCTGTTGGCAGACATGGCATCTGTAAAGCGGACTCTAAAAGTGGCGCTAGAGCTGCAGTCTTACGCTGATCTTTAAGTTTAAAAGAATATTGTTTTATTTATTTATTTTCCAGATTTACATGAGAAATATATATTTCATTTTCAAATCAGATGGGGTTTTTTTTTTAAATCCGATCTTTAAAATTTTCTGTAGTACATTTAAATGTATTAGCATAAATATTTCACAACCCGTTCTAAAACTGCTTTTACATTACAGCAACAATATAATGTAAAATAATTTCATGGCAAAGTTGCTAAACTGAGAGTCTAAAATGTTGAGGCTTGTTTTTGTCAGACGACCTACCAGGTCATGTATGTGACTAGCACAAACTTAGTGTCGTACTATTTGACATAAACCTAAACTTAATGTGATGCCTGTTTTAGAGTAATACAAATACACGGGAAACCAGTTGCTCAATAATGATACACCGTACTACCCAGAAAATTAAAATATCCTGAAAAGGTTGTTGTATTGTCTGCAATTCAACTTAAAAAGTGAATTTGACATATTATATAATCAAATAATATGCAAATCAATATATTTCAAGTTTTTTTTGAAAAACAAAAAAAAAATGCAAATTTGATTGATATGACTGACTTACAGCATAACACAGGCCTCAGTACGCACATAAGGGAAAAGAACAATAGCAATGAACTACATTGTTATGATTATTAACAATGGCATTAGTATGACTTTGTGTGAGCTCAATAACGGGCCATTTGTGGTCACGTGGAGCAGTTTGATCACCGCCAACTTACCTGAACCTTCCCTGGCAGTGCTGGCACTGGTCTCCCACCCATCCGGGGTCACACGCGCAGGACCCGTTGAGACATTTCCCGGACAGACACGTCTTGTCACAGCCTTTCGGCGGCGAGGCGTGGGTGAACAGAACCAAGTGGACAAGAACCCAGACCACCCCGATGGTTACGCCGCGCACTTGGGGCGCAGAGGTAGCCCAACATCTGCCGGTAGGACCCATTTTGGTGCGACACCGATTAAAAGACAAGGGGTGGGTGAAAAAGTTCGGCTTGGGGCAATGTTCGGTTCGTTAAAGGGTCTGCATATCGGAACCCAGCGACCAAAACAACAGCGACGATGGCGAGTAAAATGTTTTTAGCCGTCAGCCTTCTTCTTGTTGGGATAAGACCGCAAAAGAGACACGCATAGCTGTTTGAAGGCGTTAGCTAGCTGAGCGTTTAGCATCTGTTAGCTTGTTTAGCTTGTCCGCGGTTCGGCCTCTCAGCATCGATTCCTGGTCGCCCTCAAATCGCGTTTTCGGCAGCCATTTTTCCAGCGTCCTCGAGACACACGCGGGGATGGCAGCCGCGCCGGTGGGGGGTCCTTCCACGAGCCACGCAGCCGGATGTTGTCCGCGAGAGAACAAAGCCTCGGTGGCGTTCTGAGCCCCGGAACCAGAGCGTGGCTGTCGCAGCCAACATGGATGTGATGTGGATGAGGAAGAACCGGAGATTCTCGTCGGCACTTTTGGCAGCTTGTTGTTAATGACTCCCCCCGTTGCTTTGCTTTTTCGCCTCCTTTCTCGTTGACGGTGTGTTCTATGTCACACCGACTCCCAACCCCGCCAAAAAAAAAGCAGAAAGTGCGGAGAGAAATCAGCGCTGCTGCTACCCGAACATGACAGGAATTGGCAGCGAATCCCTGGACACTAGACAGCTCCTCAGGTTGGAGAAAACCAAACACAAGAAGCGCATGCGCAATGGAGACTGACCCCCACTGCCTATTTAAAGGTACAGTAAGTAATCTCGCGCATCTACTTTGTTCTAATTCTTTACACCAAAAAATACAGGAAGAACACCACCGTCGAGCTTGTTACAAAATAGAGGTTCAAAAGAACATATTGAAAAAATAAATGTATATTATATTGTGCATTCATTTTTGTCACAATCAGAAGTTACTGAATGAAACTGATTGGTGCTCATCCCTGTCACTCACCGCTGTCTGCAATAAATACAAGCCTCTGGAAATACAAAAAATGTATTTTGAAATCAGGGGTGTGGGCAAAACAATTCTGTCCCCTAGGGGGTCATGATATAATAAAATAACTGGTGACAAAGATATTTCCTTATAATTTATCCATCCATCCATTTTCTTCCGCTTATCCGAGGTCGGGTCGCGGGGGAAGCACCCTAAGCAGGGAAGCCCAGACGTCCCTCACCCCGGCCACTTCGTCCAGCTCTTCCCGGCGGATGCCAAGGCGTTCCCTGGCCAGCTGAAAGACATAGTCTCTCCAGCGGGTCCTGGGTCTTCCCCGAGGCCTCCTACCGGTTGTACGTGCCCTGAACACCTCCCCAGGGAGGTGGCCGGGAGCCATCCTAACCAGATGCCCGAGCCATCTCATCTGGCTCCTCTCAATGCGGAGGAGCAGCGGTTCTACTCAGAGTCCGAGACCACGTCATCTGCAAAAAGCAGAGACCGAATCCTGTGGCCACCAAACTAAAATGCCTCAACGCCCTGGCTGCGCCTAGAAATTCTGTCCATGAAAGTAATGAACAGAATCGGTGACAAAGGGCAGCCCTGGCGGAGTCCAACTCTCACTGGAAACGTGTCCGACTTATTGCCGGTAATGCGAACCAAACTCTGACACCGGTCATACAGGGAACGAACCGCCTGGATTAGGTGGTCTGATACCCCATATTCCCGGAGCACTTCTCACAGTATTCCCAGAGGAACACAGTCAAATGCCTTCTCCAAGTCCACAAAACACATGTGGGCAAACTCCCATGCACCCTCAAGGACCCTGCCGAGAGTATAGAGCTGGTCCACAGTTCCACAACCAGGATAAAAACCACACTGCTCCTCCTGAATCCGAGACTCGACTATCCGGCGGATCCTCTTCTCCAGAACCCCTGAATAGACCTTAGGAAGGCTGAGGAGTGTGATCCCACGATAGTTAGAACACACCCTCCGGTCCCCCGTCTTGAAAAGCGGGACCATCACCCCGGTCTGCCAGTCCAGGGGCACCGACCCCGATGTCCACGCAATGCTGCAGAGTCGTGTCAACCAAGACACGCCCACTGCATCCAGGGCCTTAAGGAACTCCGGGCGGATCTCATCCACCCTCAGGGACTTGCCACCAAGGAGCTTTTTGACCACCTCAGTAACCTCAGCCCCAGACATAGGGGAACCCGATTCAGAGTCCCCGGGCACTGCTTCCATGTTGGAAGATGCATCGGTGGGATTGAGGAGGTCTTCAAAGTATTCCCTCCACCGGTCCAGAACATCTCGAGTTGAGGTCAGCAGCACACCCTCCCCCCCATACACGGTGTTGACTGTGCACTGCTTCCCCCTCCTGACACAGCGGATGGTGGACCAGAATCTCTTTGAAGCCATCCGGAAGTTGTTTTCCATGGCCCCTCCGAACTCCTCCCATGTCCGAGTTTTTGCCTTAGTGACTGCCAGATCCGCAGACCGCTTGGCCTGCCAGTACCTGTCAGCTGCCTCCAGAGTCCCATGGGCCAAAACAGCCTAAAAGGACTCTTTCTTCATCTTGATGGCATCCTTCACCGCTGGTGTCCACCGAAAGGTTCGGGGATTACCGCCACGACAAGCTCCGACCACATTACGGCTACAGCTTTGATCAGCCGCATCAAAAATGGAGGCCCGAAACATCGCCCACTCGGACTCAATGTCCTCTTCCTCCTTCGGAACTTGGTGAAAGCTCTCCTGCAGGTGGGAGTTGAAACTCTTTCTGACAGGGGACTCTGCCAGGCATTCCCAGCAGACACTCACAATGCGTTTGGGTCTCCCAGATCTGACCGACATCCTCCCCCACCATCGGAACCAACTCACCACCAGGTGGTGATCGCTTGACAGCTCCGCCCCTCTCCTCACCCAAGTGTCAAAAACATGTGGCCGCAAGTACGAAGACACAACCACAAAGTCAATCATCAAACTGCGGCCCAGGGTGTCCTGGTGCCAAGTGCACATGTGGACACTCTTATGCTTGAACATGGTGTTCGTTATAGACAACCCGTGACGAGCACAGAAGTCCAATAACAAGACACCGCTCGGGTTAAGATCAGGAGGGCCGTTCCTCCCAATCACACCTCTCCAGGTCTCACTGTCACAGCCAACATGAGCGTTGAAGTCACCCAGTAGAACAAGGGAATCCCCCGAGGGAGCACTCTCTAGTACTTCCTCTAAGGACTCCAAAAAGGGTGGGTATTCTGAACTGCTGTTTGGTGCATAAGCACAAACAACAGTCAGGACCGGTCCCTCCACCCGCAGGCGTAGGGAAACTACCCTCTCGCTTACCGGGTTAAACTCCAACGTGCAGGGTTGGGCAGGGGGGGCAACAAGAATTGCCACCCCTGCCCGTCGCCTCTCATTGCCAGCAACACCAGAATGGAATGAAGTCCAGACCCTCCCGAGAGGACTGGTTCCAGAGCCCTTGCTGTGCATTGAGGTGAGTCCGACTATATCTAGCTGGAATTTCTCCCCCCTACGCACCAGCTCAGGCTCCTTCCCCGCCAGAGAGGTGACATTCCACGTACCGACAACTAGCTTCTGTAGCCGAGGATCGGACCGCCAAGGCCTCCGCCTCCGGCCGCCACCCAGCTCACTTAGCACCCGACCCCTTTGGCCCCTCCTACGAGTGGTGAGCTCATGGGAGGGAGGACCCATGTTACCTTTTCGGACTGTGCCCAACCGGGCCCCATGGGTGCAGGCCCGGCCACCAGATGCTAGCCATCGTGCCCCACCTCCAGGCCTGGCTCCAGAGGGGGATGTCCGGGCAAAGGAAACTGAAGTCCAATGTTTTTAATCATCATCAGGGTCTTTTGAGCCACTCTCTGTCTGGTCCCTCCCCTACGAACTGTTTGTCATGGGTGACCCTACCAGGGGCATGACAGCCCCCGACAACTTAGCTTCTAGGATCATTGGGACACGCAAACTCCTCCACCACGGTAAGGTTGTGGCTCAGGGGAGGATCTTATAATTTATAATATATAATTATTATTGTTTATAATTCTACCAGTCGACCTGGAATTATTTGCCTTATTTTATTTATAAAAGCATCCAACAATCTGATATGTCTCTTTTTTTAGGAGCACTTTAAACATTAGACCACATCAAATAACAAAATTGAATTTTACATTTTTTTTTTAAATTAGACACCCCCGATTATACATGAATAAAGGATGTGTGCTATATGAGAAGAACTATGAATGATAAAAGATTGAGGTCAGGGGTAGGGAAGCTACGGCTCGGGCGCCAGATGTGGCTCTTCTGGTGAGCACATATGGCTCTCAGAAGTTTCTAAACACCATAACATTTATTTCTTTTCATTTAGTTTTTTCTTCAAAAATATGTAACATATCGTGCTTTACAACAATGGGTTCAAAGTGCGGCCTGAGTGATTTATCGGCCCGGGGCACAAACTAAACATACAATTTAACAAAAGAACTTTAAGAAAAATTGAAAAATCAGCAGTAGTTTTACAAACAATAAAGTCAAAATATTAGGAGAAAAAAGTTGTAATCTAAATAAAAAAGTTGTCATTTTTGGAAGATTAGGTTGTGGAAAAGGTTATAATATTAGGATAATAATGTCAAAATATTACAGGAATAAAATCATAATTATGAGAAAAGTTGGAAAAATAAAAAATAAATAAATTGAAAGAATTGCTGTAACTTTGAGCAGAAAGTCAAAATATTAAGAGAAAAAGTCACAATTTTAGGAGAATAAATATGTAAAATGAGGAAAACCTATGTCATTTTATTACCTGTTCATTTTTATTTTTTAAATGTCACAATATAAAGATACAAACAACAATAAAGTCGTAATTTTTGGAATATTAGGTTGGGGGAAATTTTTTTGGGATTGAAGTTAAAATATTGTGGGAATAAAGTCATAATATTACAATTAAAAATATAATTTTTGTTATATATGTGGATGTGGCCCCCGGGCCGTAGTTTGCCCAGCCTTGCTCTAAACTCAGAACGGCCAAAATGCGGCAACCACATACTCAAAAACAGGATGGAACACAAATAAAAGAACAAGCGACTGACAAAAGTTACTGAGTTATTGATTAAAATCTCAACGCTTGATGAAAAAACATTATCAGTGACAATGTCAATGGTCAAAACATTATACATTCTTACATAAACATGTACAAACTCTGGGTGTTTTCAGCAGTGGTACGTCCCAACAATTATCGCCTACTTGTTGTGAATGACATGTGTTTTCTGCGGAAACAGGGCATTTAAAAAAATCATACTTTTTTTTTAAAACCCAAAACCCTCGAATTGGGGCACAGACTGCATTTTACCTTCTCACCGACAGAGGGCAGTGCTACGTAGCATTTGCAATAGCACACAGGCGCTGTAATAAATAATAACTACATATTTTGGAGTACAATTTCAAGACGATGCAGACGTTCAATTTGGTTTAGACTACATTTCTCATAGTATTTGAGGTTCGTATGTGTTTTGCCGATTCATATGCACACATATGTCACACATATGTCTGTCATTTGACAAAAATGCTTCTCAGTAGCCAACTTGGAGACTTAACGTCAAACTAATCCTAATATTATTGTGCTGTGTCTTCATGCACGCATATCCACTTCTGTATGCCTGTTGTGCAGTCAGGTGTGCACAGCTCTGCATGGTGTTTGTGCTCTGAAAATGTTCTCCAAACAACAACACAAAGGGAGACTGCCAAGGGGTTTTCTTTTTGGAAATTCCCAGACGGAACAGTCAGCAAAGTCACCGGGAGAGATGAAAATGCCTCCAGTGAATGGGAAGGGAATGGGGGTGTCTCTTTTGTCAGGACATAATGTGTCTGCAAGTGTACCAACTTGGGGAGAGGCCCCAGAATTAAAAAAAGGGTTTCAGTCAGTGCTAATTTGAAGTTGAGTCAGTTGACCTTTGAACTGTGATTCACTGCTGAGGAATGCACTTTATACCCCAATCAGAAGCGAGGCAAAAAGGCCAAAAAGTGTCGCACCAGAGACTTCCCAGGTCAGGACTGATGCACAACGGGAATTCACCCTAAAGGATTATTAACAACTTGTAGACGTCGAAAAGGCCAGACCACCCTCATGCTGAGCCGTCATCATCATCAAAGACCCGAGTTAGGATTAATAGCGCTGTTTCTTAAACCCTTTAGGCAGGGGTAGGGAAGCTACGGCTCGGGAGCCCATATGGCGCTCAGAAGCTTCTAAACACCATAACATTTATTTATTTTAATTCATTTTTTCGGAAAAAATATGTAACATATCTTGCTTTACAACCGGGGTGTGGTCTGAGCAAATTATTTGCCTGCTGCACAATCTAAAAATACAATTTAACAAAAAACTTTAGGGAAACAGCAGAAATTGAAAAATGGGCAGTAATTTTACAAAAAATAAAGTCAAAATATTAGGAGAAAAAAGTTGAAATTTAACCAAAAAAAAGTTGCCTTTTTTGGATATAAAATTGTTATAATATTAGGAGAATAAAGTCAAAATAATACAGGAATAAAGTCATAATTATGAGAAAAATTGAAACATATTAAATAAAGCAGTAAAACAAATGCTGTAATTTTACGAGTAGAAAGTCAAAAATATTAAGAGAAAAAAGTCACAATTTCACAAGAATAAACTTGTAATATTATGAGTAAAAACAATGTCATTTTAGTAACAGAGTTCATTTTTATTTTTTAAATGTAGCAATATTATTTTTGGAATATCGGATTGTAGAAAAATTAATTTGGGAATAAAGTCAAAATATTACAGGCATAAAATCGTAATTATGAGAACAGTTGAAAAAATTGGATAATTAAAAACAATATTGCAGAGTTCATTTTTGTTTTTTAAATGTCGCAATATTAAGAAACAAACAGACAATTAATTTGGGAATAAAGTTAAAATATTGTATTTATATATAATATTACAATTAGAAAAATATATATTTTTTGATCAAGTATAGTGTTTTGTGTAATTAAAAAAAAACATGACAGGAATGACAGTGTTAAAAATAACACCCCAAATATAAAACCTTCTCAGCACTTTCATCCATCCAATTCAGAGACTTCTTATCTTCTAAAATTGTTGGCACACTTTTAGTTGTGTTGACTTAAAAAAAAATCGGATATGGCTCTCACAACAATGCATTTGAAAAAATGTCCTTTATGGCTCACAGGTTGGCGACCCCTGCCCTACTCTAAGGTGTGGGCAATTTATATTTTATGGGCCACATGGTGGCCTAACAGTTAGCATGTCAGCCACACAGTCAGGAGATCTGGAAGATCTTGGGTTGGAATCTTCATTGGACATCTCTGTATGGAGTTTGCATGTTCTCCATGTGTGTGCGTGGGTTTCCGCCGGTACTCCAGTTTCCCGCCACGTTCCAAAAATATGCATGCTAGGTTAATTGGCGAGCACATCCTTTGGTGTGAATGGTTTTTGTCTTTATGCGCCCTGTGATTGACTGGCGACCAGGCCAGGGTGTACCCCGCCGCTCGCCAAAAGTCGGCCGGGATAGGCTCCAGCATATCGAAATACTTAAAGTATTCATCTCATTGTACAATTTTGTAATTTTTTGTGTATGTTTTATGACGTGTGGGAGTTAAGCATGTTTCTGGTTCTCTTTTCTGCTCAATGAATTAGTTAGAAATTTGGCAAATAGCAGAAGAATTCTGGATTTAGAAATAAATGACAAGCACTTAAAAATAGTCCGGAAAACTCTGTTGTCTTTTTCTTTGACATGCCCCGCACGTCAGCGCTCAGAAGCACAGGAATATCATCATCTCATTCTGTCTGCATGAAACTTGCATCGCCATCTTGGGAGGACCGGACTGCCCGTGTTTCAATCACGGAGTGGACTTTGTTATGTTACCGCACATTCCTCTCATACCTCTCCCCGCTCTCTCTCCCACAGGGTCTCTGAGGAGGGAACTTTTTTCCTCCTCAGAAAAGGATGAAAACCATATTAGCGTTAGAATATGCTTGCATTTCTTTTTTTCTGTAATAACAACAGATTTTAAATGATTCATTCACCAGTCCAAAGCTGACGCACATTGTCATCTAACACCTAAAGTTGTCATTTTGGGTTGGGGTAAAATTAATTTGGGAATAAAGTCAAACAATTACAGGAATAAAGTCATAATTAAGAGAAAAGTTGTTTTTTTAACTGAAAAATTGAAAGAGCAGTGGAAATTTAAAAAAATGCTGTAATTTTACGAGTAGAAAGTGAAAATAAGAGAAAAAAGCCACAATTTTAGGAGAATAAACTTGTAATTTTATGAGTAAAAACAATGTCATTTTAGCAACAGCGTTCTTTTTTTTTTGTAAATGTTGCAATATTATGAAACAAACAAAACAATATAAAGTTGTCATTTTTGGAATATTGGGTTGGGGAAAAATTCATTTGGGAATAAAGTAAAAATATTACAATAAAAAATAAAATTTTTGTTTTATGTTTTGTGTAATTTATCTATTTTTTGACATTTCAAAGTGAACCAAAACACACCATGTGTGTCCTGACCTTTGACCGCAAGGCTGTAATGTAGTTCTACATACCGTGCTGTGCAGAAGTTTGGGCACCCCTGATCCTTTTCAGGATTTTCCTTTATAAATGATTAGTCGCTTGGATCAGCAATTTCAGTAAATATATCATACAGCAGACGACACCAGTGATGTTTTTAGGATTTACAGAAAGTGGGCAATAAATATTTAAACAAAGTTAGGCAGGTGCATACATTTGGGCACCCTTGTTGAATACCTTTAGCACTAATTCCTGGAACACTAAATATGTTTGGTAAGGGTATTTAATATATATATTTAACTGGAATTGCTGATCCAACTAAGGATTTAAAAAGGAAAATTTTGAAAATTATCAGGGGTGCCCAAACTTTTGCATACCACTGTATTGAAAAATACATATGATACCCATAAATACCCATTAATACCCCCCCCCATCGTTTTAGGAGTGGGGGAGGGATTTCATTTATTAATACAACTTATAAATGAATTTGCAACCCCTAAACTGAGCTAAAATATAAGAATTAGATGAATAATAATTAATAATTAAATATTTCAACCTGTTATCTTCTAGTTTCCAACTATGGTAATGAATTATAAAAGTAGATCAGAACCAAGCAAAAATATTTCATTCAAAAATATTTGTTTCTATTTTTTTTCTGATGTACTGCACTTGTTTTCTCATGTGGTTGTTGTTAGCGCTTTATACATTCCAAGTAAATATACATCATTTATGCACATTGTAAAGTCAATACCTCTATCCCCCAAACTAAGATGAAATAATACAAAGGAAAAACACATATGTCCATTATTTTTTCCTTTGTATCCGAAAAGTGGAATCAATCCAAATCCAAAATGCAGACACCTTAGTGTGAGTCAAAGATGAAAGTATTGATGCTCAGAGTTCATGAATAGGAGAAAGCGGATTCCTCGGAAACAAGGACGGCTGGGCAGCGAACGCAGCAGCAGGGCCAGGCAGGGAAGAAGATAAATCCCACAGTAAAAGTGCACAAAAACAGCAGTGGCAAAAACACAAAGAAACAATCTTACGTGAACATTGAAGAGCGTTACCACTAGAGCCGGGGTCGGGAACTTTTTGGGCTAAAAGAGCCATGAATGTCACATATTTTCAAATGTATTTCCGTGAGCGCTGTATCATATTTTATAACAGTGATTACAGCTAAAAGTGTGCATTTCTAAGCAAGTAATTACTTGAGTAATTAGTCATTAGTGCTGATAAGGTTGTATATTTGGAATGTTATTTCTAACACTGTGATTCCTGTCATGTTTTACTTTAAAATGTCAGCAAAAAATACAAAATAAAACAAAGATAATATATTTAACTGTAATCTTATGACTTTATTCCCACAATATTTTAATATTTAATATTTTTCCCCAACCTAATGTTCCCAAATGTATATTGTTTTGTTTGCTTCTCATAATATAATGACATTTAAATGAACTTTTTTCTACTAAAATGATGTTTTTACTCATAACATTACAAATTTATTCCCCTAAAATTGTGACTTTTTTCTTTTAATATTTGGACTTTCTATTTGTAAAATTACAGAAATTTTTTTCAATTTCTGCTGTTATTTATTATTTTCCAATTTTTGAAACTTTTCTCGTAACTTATTCCTGTAATATTATGACTTTATTCTCCTAATACCACAACCTTTTTGAATTACAACTTTTTTTGTTTAGATTATAACTTTTTTTTCCAAATATTTTGACTTTATTTTTGTAAAATTACTGCTGGTTTTTCCCATTTTTGTCAAGTTTTTTCTTAAATTGTATTTTTAGATAATAAATCACTCGGACAGCACTTTGAGCACCCCTGGTGTAAAACAATATGTGTTACGTATATTTCAAGAAAAAACTAAATGAAAAAAAATAAATGTTATGGTGTTTAGAACCTTATGAGAGCCATATGTGGCCATCAAAAGAGCCACATCTGGCTCTCGAGCTGCAACTTCCCTACCCCTGCTCTAGAGCCTCCTCTCCATCAAGGATGATACAAAGATGATTGCATATCAGAGCCAGCAAAGGGGTTATACAACAGGGTGCTGCCAAAAAGAAAGAAGGGGACAAGGGATCTATAGATGGGGAGGACAGGAAGGCACCGATTCTGAGGGGATGGAGGGGTCTGGGGGGTATCCTGACAGTCCGCCGCCATCTTTTCTATGGGAAATCGACCAGGAAATCAGGAGCGGGTTTGCGGGCTTTAGTCCTGATGGGTATGTTTTTGGATGAGGGCCAAAAGCTCTGCCCGGGAGCGTATTGTGGTGTCAGGATGCGGAGTCAGTCTGACACCCTCTTATTTTCCTTGGAAAACCAAGGACTAAGAGATCCTCAGGGGTTTGCCACACAAAATAAAGACATTTTCAGAGACTTATTATTTCAGTCTGGTGGATGATTGTGGCCAGATAATGGCCATCCAGTGCCTTTGCGGTGAAACTAGTCTTTAGAGGCTTGAATGGTTCTCCAAGGTCAGCAGCCAGGTTGGCATCTAGAAAATTGCCCTCTGCTCCAGAGTCCACCAGGCCTGACATGGTTAGGGACTGACTACTACATAAGAGTTGGGCAACCGATGCGTCAGAGAGTTAATGGGGGTATTCTTTGAGCTGGATTTTTCCATCAGGGACCCCATCATCCTTCACTGCCGGGTGTGGGAGTTCATGTTTAGGACAATCTTGTTGGAAATGTTTGGAACCGGAACAATACAAGCACCTGTAGTCGTTTTCATTCTTCAGGGGTCAATTTTGCTCATCCTGGTTGCATTGGCTCCTCTTGTGCATGCTGACTGATGCATGGATATCATAGTCTTCAACGCTTGGGGGGCCTTGGCCTAACAGTCGGCTTGGGGCCAAATCCAAATAGTCAGGATGGTAGAACACGCTTTACGGCCTCTGCCCACGTTGCCCCGTAACAAGTCCATTACATAGTTGACCTTGCTCCTATTCCTCATCAAAATAGGAATTGGATCTTTTTATAAAAACACAAGTTCACATTGCAGCAAAAACACTCTGCACGTACCGACCTCACCATCATGGTGGACCTTCTGCTCCATGGCGTACTACACTCTGTTCCATTCATTTGCAGCCGTGTTGGCAGCCCTGTTTTAGTCTAGTGTCCTTGGTTCGGATGCAGATCTTGTAGATCTCCTGACAATGTGGTCTACATGCTAACCACCTGGCCACCAATCTAAAAGGAGGTTGAATCAAATAAATACAAATCATAAAGGACTTCAATATTTGAACATTAACATTTACAGTACAGTGCAGTAACCCAGTAGTTCCCAAACTTTTTTTGCAGCGACCCCTTTTGGAGATAAAATGATTTTCAGCGCCAGAAAAATATGGTAATAATGAAAAGTGTTTGTGGTAGCCACCATCACCCACCCCTCCCCGTTATAACACCGGGCCCCCAGTTTGAAAACCACTACCGTAACAGATAATAATTATAAAAATAATAAAATAGAATAAAACAAAGCAAAAATATAATTGTAATAAGGGACATTTTGATTATTTGTTTCATTATATTTGACAAATATTACCATTTAGTTACATTGTTTTTACATATTCCTATATTTTATTTACAGCAATTGTTTTCTACCGCAGCAAATGATTATAATAATAATAATTCATTAATTCATCCAAATAACCTAAACCAAGTATTAACACAAAGCTAACAATTACAAAAAAATCAGATACATGTAGAGATAATTGCAAATATGTTTAGAAATGTAAGGAAGGCACATTTGATGTAATTGTGGTACATGAAATATGGGCAAAAATAACAAATATGTACTTAAAACTGTCTGTATACTTGGGTACCGCATAAAAGACGCACATTACGGGGTTTGGGGGAGTGTTTTGTGTGTGCGTGGATGCTGCAGGCAGGGAGGGGGGAGTAGAAGGAGCGGGTAAGGAGGGAAGAGGTTTACCACCACACTGTGCACTAGTGGGACAGAGGACGTGGATTGCAGCAGAGCACCGGAGCACTCAGACAGCGTTTTCCGGGCAAAAGAAGAAGAAAAAGAAGGGGGCGTAGAAGGAGTAGGTGTGGAGGGCACGTCTCGTGGGCTGCAGCAGCATCATCAGTCTTGTCTGCAAAACTTTGAAGGGACAGTCGGCTTGTATGAGTGGAGCTGGACGGGACGGGAATGGACAAGCACAAAGGTAGGGAGACACTTTTGAGTTGAGACTGCACAAAAAAATGCTACCGAAAAAGACAGAGAAAATACACACTGGCGTTGCATGATGCTGCAACTCCATTCGTGCACAAATGCAGTCGGAGCCAGTAAGAAACCACGGAGAGGACATCAAATTAGGATTTTTTTAAAAAGTTGTACGCCACCGAAAGGGGCAACGCAGGTGCCCTTCAAGCAAAGACAGTGGTATACTCGAAAAGCAGGCGGCTCTTCTACCGCAGTCTAAAGTCTAAAAAGAACAAAAAAAAAAAAAAAAAAAAAAAAAGAAAAAAAAAAAACAAATTTTAGAAAAAGAAAAAAAAAAAAAAATTTTTAAACACACACTACATTGTATAAAATCAACAACTGCAAATGGGAATCAAAGAGTGCCTACCTTCAGATCAGTAGCACAGCATTTCAAATGCTCCGTAAAACTGTTTACACTGCGGTGCGCTGATAAATGCCAAATAGCGCTAACATTGTTCTCAAAGCATTCCTGGCATTCCTGTGGTTATCTGTCCATTTGGGATGAGCGAGGACTTTCTATATTTCTTATACATATACAGACACATACAGTATATACACACTTCCTCATGGGGATGAGCACAACTCTCCCAGAAGTGTGTGTGTGTGTGTGTGTGTGTGTGTGTGTGCTATTGAAACTTTTCATGTTGGAAGAAACATAGCCGTCACCGGCTGATCTCCTTGCTGGTTACAAACAATGACAACAACTCAAACTGGACTGGAAGCAGTAGGATGTGAAAGAATGTCTATTTACTCCCCCTCTCTAAGTGTGTGTGTGTGTGTGTGTGTGCGTGCGTGCGTGCGTGTCAATGGACCAGTGTTGCAAGATGCCAACGTTTTTTCACGTCTTTCATGTAAGTCCATTGATGTGGAGGCTTTCTTTATGTTCATGTCCATTCACACAGACTTCAAATGCAAATATTTTGCTTACATGTTCATTCTTAAGTCCATTTTTATTGTACTTTCCATTTACTGTTGCACAAAAACACTATCTACTCTGTTTTTCACGGACACAGTGCACTTCAGACACCCCCCCGTCCTTCCAAAAAAACACGCTTACTTCCTCGTAGACTATGTATATTTGCAAAATTGTCCACTGTCACTATGCAATCCGTGCCGACGGATACGTGATCATTTCTGCGCACGTGACGCCCCGCCCCCCAAAAATGTCAAATTAAAACAGTCTCTTTTTTCGTAGGTCACATCCATTGTTCAATTAGCGTAACCGCACATGCGCGGGTTTTTACACAGGGTCACTCTTGATGAACAATTATTATACCATTGCTACATATTAACTATATATTTAAAATACATTTACCAAATTAAAAAATACATTTTTTATGCTTTTTAGACACATTTACATACAAACAAGTGCTGTTTTTTGTTTTTTTTTGGGGTGGGGGTGTCATTTAACTTTATCATAGACCAGGGGTAGGGATTTTGATGACCACATATGGCTCTCGGACATTTCTTAAAATTGATTTATTTTCATTGAGCCTTTTTAAAAAATAAATATAACATATCTTGCTTACAACAGGGGTTTTCAAAGTTTTGGCCCGAGTTATTTTTTTTGGGCCGCGGGATATTCTAATAATACAGTTTGACTAAACAAACTTTAGGGAAACTGCAAAAATGAAAAAATCAGCAGTAATTTTAACGAAATTAAGTCAAAATAGCAGGAGAAAAAATAAAATAATCTAAATTAAAAAAAGTTAAAATTTTTGGAAAATTAGGTTGCGGAAAAGGTTATAATATTAGGAGTATAAACTCAAAATATTACAGGAATAAAGTCATAATTACGAGAAAAGTTTTTTTTTTTTAATGGAACATTAAAAAAAACAGCAAATATTGGACCTAATGTTGCTCATGAGTAGAAAAACCAAAAATTAAGAGAATATTAAAAGAAATATTAAGAGAAAAAAGTCACAATTTTACAAGAGTAAACTTATAATGTTTTAAGTAAAATTAATGTGATTTTAGTAGTTATTAATTTTTTCAAATATCATATTACGAGAAACAAACAAAGCAATATAAAGTTGTAATTTTTGGAAAATTAGGTTGGAGGAAAATTTAATATGGGAATAAAGGTAAAATATTGTGGGAATAAAGACATATTGCAATTAAATATATCAACTCTGTTTAATAATGTTTAACGTTTTGTGTAAATAACAAAAATAACATTCCAAATATCAAACCTTACCAGCTCTTTAATATTCTAAAACTGTTGGTCTTGCTTAGAAACGCACACTAATAGTGCAGGTAAAAACAGGATAAGGCACTCACGAAAATTCATTTGAAAATATGTGACTTTCATGGCTCTCTTAGCCCAAAAGGTGCCCGACCTCCGCCTTAGACCGCTTTTTGCTTATTTAGATCCAATCCTGCCTTATTTTCAGTATCCCTATTGCTGCTACTGTGCCTTTTTCGGATATTACTTTCTTCAGGTTTCTGATTGGCTCCAATGGCCTCACAACAGCACCACCTACTGCTTTGGCATGCACTTGACAGCCTTTGTAGTCAATGGCGATTTCACCCAGTGGCCACTTGGAGGAATGCAGACCCTGTCTGCAGAGAAACAGAAGTGAATAAAATATCTATTGGGGTGATCTTCAGGGTGAGGGTGAAAGAGTTTATTTGGCAGGAGGAAGACAGTGAATGGGATCCTAGCAAGCGCCAAAAGCAGTCACTGCAGGGGGGCTGCAATTGGAGGAAAACATTCAGAGGGGAGGGAGGCGGGACCTGAGATGACAAGGCAATGCATTGTTTAGAATGGTGGATGATGATGATGATGATGATGATGTCAATGCTGGGTGCACTTCCTCGAAACCTGCAGGTTTCAGTGCTCGGCCACACCTCGTGCCAAAACTGATTTTGGAGAAAAACACCTGCTGGAGTGTGTGCTTTGAGCCAATGGGATGTTTTTGGAGGATCAGGAGGAAGTTTCTCAGCTGCTTTTGATCACCTTTCCATACTAATCTTTATGCATTTGAGGCATTTTTGCTAATAGCCTATCATCCGGCAGGCAGCAAATGTTATACTTATTCTGCTGTTTAAGAAGGTGTTTCTTTACTTTTTTAATAAACTGCATTTATTGTAGAAATGCATTGGAATAATATTATTAAATAACAAATAATGGTCGAGAGCAGTGGTTTTCAAACTGGGGGCGGGGAGCATCCCCTAGGAGGACCCGTCGTTACCACAAACACTTTTCATTATTACCATATTTTTCGGGCAAGGGGGCGCTGAAAATAATTTCATCTCCTAAAGGGGGGCACTCCAAAAAAGTTTGGGAACTACTGGCCTAGAGACGGTTCCTCAGTGCCACTGAGGAAAAGACAGGAGGCAGAGCTGGGGGTAGCAGAGATGAAGATGTTAGGCTCTAATTTTGCAAGTGGCGCAGCGTGGCGCAGGCTGCGCCGTGGTAATTTGGTCTGGCATAACACAGTGCGCAGCCAATTTGGTAATTTGGTAGACCGCGGTACAGCAGGGGAAGGTGCCGACTGATTCAGCCTTCATGGCGTAGTGACAATTTTGTGCCGAAGGTGCGCTGAGAGCTCGCCAACGCCAACCTGGTCTACTCTCAGCGCAAGGCGAAGCGCAGCCGGTCTAATGGTCACATCAACAAAACCCGACAGGCCAGTTTACACAATGTCAAGCACATTTGAATGCATTTAATAATCACAACAACCACCGTTTAAAGTACCTATCTGTATCAGCACATACATTTTATCTATATTGACTGTCCCGTCTGCCTCTGTCGTGCCCTCTCCTTCTGGCCACCACCGCCTTTGTCCCTATTGCCGCCACCTCCTCCTCATCGGTGGCCAGTGGATCTGATGTGGTTAATTGTAAGAAACGGTTAATCAAACGTATTGACATCTTTGATTGTGTAACCGAGAATTGCAAAAATGATCATAATGAATTGGGTAATACAAGTTCATCTCATGGCGCACGGTGGATGAGTGGGTAGCACATTGGCCTCACAGTCAGGAGGTTCAGGGTTCGAATCTCCGTTGGGCATCTCTGTGTGGAGTTTGCATGTTCTCCCCGTGCGTGTGTGGGTTTTCTCCTGGTACTCCGGTTTCCTCCCACATTCCAAAAACATGCATGTTAGGTTAATTGGCGACTTTAAATTGTACACTGGTATGAATGTGAGTGTGAATGTTTGTATGTCTATATGTGCCCTGCGATTGACTGGTGACCAGTCCTTGGTGTACCCCGCCTCTCGCCCAAAGTCAGCTGGGATAGGCTCCATCATACCCACGACCCTACTGAGGATAAGCGGTATAGAAAATGAATGAATGAATGAAGCTCATCTCACATGCTGTGACAAGGGCCAGACCATGAGCTTGGTATCACGTTTTTTACGCACAGTTGCTTCGGATTTCATTCCCGTTATGGATAATTTTGTTTACAAATATAGGTTACTAAATACAAGTGTCTTTATTAAATTAAAAAATGTTTACCTTACCTGTAATACCAACCTCAACCCCACCAAAACCATCAACACTGACAGCTGAAAGTCTCAGTGTGAGTGTGAGTGTGACCAAGATGGACAGGATCAGGAATGAGTACATCAGAGAGACAGCACATGTTAGAGGTTAGTCAGAGAGGCCAAAAGAAAATAAGAATGAAAAGAATAAAATAATAACACATATAATTTTACAATACTTATACTAAAAAAATAAATAAATAATAAGTTCGGTTTTATATTGTAAAATAGGTATTGTGAGTCAGTGTAGCCGTCTCTAAAAAGTAGGCCATCATACGTTTGCCTTGAAAGTGTGTCGTGAGGTGAACACCTCAACAGGGTTCAAGTGGAGCACAGGTAGTTTAGGAAGCCGGACCGGCCTGTTAAATGATGAAAAGAAAGACAGTCCTCCCGCCTCATATGGACCACTTCCCGCATTTTTGTGTTTATTAGCTTCCAGAAGCTTCCAGGTCAGACGTGCATTGAGTTATTCTCTTCAAAGGCATTTAGATGAGAGGAGCAGCATGCACGCTTGTACGCTGGCTAGTTGACAGCCTCCCTGCGGCCATGCCGACCACTCATCTGCGGCATAATAACTGAGCACAGGAGCTTTTATGTGTGTGTGGGGGGGGGCACTGCTAGTTAGTTTTTATTGGGCGGCAGCTCCTTCGGCTCTAAGAGGGCTTGTAAAGGTTCCCCCCGGTTTTCACCCACAACCTTATCACTCAATGTTATTGCAAAAGCGGCTAAAGGAGCTCCACGAGTGCAATACTGATGCTACCCGGTGTAGCGGATGCGTGGCGCGGCGCGTTGGCTTCAGCAACACTCACTTTGGTCGCAGCCCAGTGAAATGCATAGCCAGTATGCTAACATCTAGCAGTGGGCAAATGGTTCGTTTTCAAAACCTAAAGAGTTGAGGCTAGCATGCTAACAGTTGCTATGCTAACATGTGGCAGGATATCAACTTGAGTGTATAAAAAGCATTAGCTTTTTTAAATGATTACTACACAAAATTGATATCAGACAAGTCTTATCCTAACATACAACAAGATAGCAGCTTATGTCAAATGACAATGGATAAAATGCTAACAGCAACCTGAGAACAGAAAGCGCTAAGACATCCTCATAAGGATAACCTGTAGTCAGATACTATGTCAAGAATGGAGAAAATGCTAACACGCTAACAGTTTCTTTGCAGTCATTTAGCAAGATGAGAACTTTAGTACACGAAGCACTAAGGCAGACCCATAACGATTATACATCAGTATCTGTGGTCAGATACTACGTCAAGAATGGAGAAAATGCTAACACGCTAACAGTTTCTTTGCAGTCATTTAGCAAGATGAGAACTTTAGTACACGAAGCACTAAGGCAGACCCATAACGATTATACATCAGTATCTGTGGTCAGATACTACGTCAAGAATGGAGAAAATGCTAACACGCTAACAGTTTCTTTGCAAACATTAGCAAGATAGCAACAACTACATAAAGCACTAGAGCAGACCCATGATGAGTACTCACACTGATGGGCTCAGATGAAATGTTAACATGCTAACAGTTGGCATGCTAACATGCTAGCAACATGAGGCCACACCCAGAAGGGTTACAGTACAGTATACGGCATACAGGTAGATTCAGAGTAATCGGATACTATGTTAAAAGGCTACAAATCCCCAACATTTGGTATGCTAACATCAAGCAACAAGAATAAAGAAAAGCATAAATGTAGACAATTGCATCAGTGCTCGTAACTGTGTACCTTTTCCAAAGACTAACTCAACCATGTAAAATGCTAACATGCTAACATGTTGGTATGCTGCAAGATAGCAACGTCAGTAAGGAAAAAGCAGTTCCTTGCATCAAGCGATTCTGTTTATGGATCATGTTTTCATCTCTCAAGGGATAAAAAAAAAAAAAAAAAACTGCGGAAAAGAAGAAAGTCGGAGCGCTGTGTTTTGGAACAACTAGACTGGAATTACAATGTTACTATTATTTGCTCATGCCACAAGATTTACACACAACTTCTGACTTGCGGCTATTATAATCACCACGTCTTCTGCTGCAGCTGTGCACAAAAAGGGTGAAAATGTGGCAAAACATGCACCCCTACTGTGTCGCCAATGCTGTTATTTGTTCTAACGAATGCACCACGTGGCAGCGCTGGCATTAAACCTCTTCAGTTGGCTTGAAATTTCTCACACACACTTAACAAAACAGCCACTGTAACTTTAGGGCGCTTTGTCATATCAACGGCACTGACAAGCACAGGTGTGCAGAAAGATTCGTTGGAAAAACATGGCTGCCATGATGCTAAACATCTTTGGCGCTAATCAGTTAGTGACCAATTTGTCAAATGTTTGTCAACCTTTGTTGATATCTGCATTACATGTCTGCTAGCATGGATTCTAGAGCATTTTGATCACAACCCATTAGGGGCACCACAAATGTCATTTACATTACCTTCTGAAATACTGTTTTGTACTACTTTTTGCTCTTTCAAAATCAAAACATACAAATAAATTTGACCAGGCTGTGTTCAACCCATTCACGCCTCTTCTCGTCCCTCTTTGCCACTTGCGTCGGTAGGCGTGACGAAGGTTGCGCCTGGCACGAAATTACAAAATGCCCCTAGAACACGCCAAATTGGCGAGGGCTACGAAATTAGAGCCCGCTGGGGTTCTCTCTTTGGGTGTGACCAGGATGGACAGGATCAGGAGTGAGTACATCACAGAGACAGCGTTTTGGGCGTTTTGTCCGATCAACATTAATGGCCCTGACAAGCACAGGTGTGCAAAACGTCAGCAAGATTTGTTGGAAAAACATGGCTGCCATGTATCTATACTATATACGTATCATGATTCACAAACCTGACCAGACGATGGTGAGAGGCACTCACTCACACTCCAAAAATCACAACGTCCTTACTATGGCGTGCATGCGTGGTCTAAACAAACAAAAATACAAATAAAAACAGTAAGTGGATATCCTTATCTCAGAATATCAGAGCGACTGAGAGGTCTGATTTTTTAATGGAAAACGGTTTTCTGATGCAAAACTAAATCAGCCGGAACTACTTTCTTAAACACCATAAACCGACCAGAACTGCACACTGCACTACACTGCTGGGGATGTCATACAACTTCATGGCAAAAATCCAAACTATATCTTTATTACATACAAATAGACCTGTATATAATTGTGTCCCGTCATGTAGCTTTCTGTTGTTACAACACAGCAAAAGGGGCATATTTGACGCGTGTGGCAAATGGTGATTAATCATGATTAATTCATTTGAAAACTGGGATTAATTTGATTAAAATTTGCACTCATTTAACAGCCTTAATAAATACACATGATTAAAAACAATGGATTCTCAGATAGAATGTGCCGCCTCATTAACTTCTGTATTCTTTTGTGTTTACTCAAGTGTCCAAAAGTTGAGGTGCAAGTGTAAGCATTAACACTTAACAGAGGTGCTATGAAGAAGTCCGCAAAGAAGAAGTCAAAAGATGACACATGAGTTTATAAAATACACTTTACACTTACTTCATTTTCATCACTACAGAGAAATTTGTTGCGATAATAAATGACTTATTTTCCAAAATTGAGTGTTTTGAATTTCAGCATTTCATTTTTTTTAGTTTTCGCCGACACTGACGCACTACTAATGGTACACGGGCTATTGGTACCACACGCCTGGGAAGCAAAATATTCTACACGAATAACATCAAAGTACACAGCTTCATGTTCATCTTTGACTCGCAAGGCTGTTTTTCAAGCCAGGCAGGAGCAAACATGACCTGGTAAGACATGACGGCATCTTTGGGTCACCCACATGAGTCAAATATCTACTGCAAACACCTCCTTTTAGCTCGTCAACACAAGCAGACGCGCATTTTCTATCAACAGGGCTTTCAATTCTCCTTGTTGTGCTCACTTCCCTTTCTTGTCGAGTCTGCAAGAACGTCACTTTTCATTCATGGTAGTGCAATATGGGAAGCGGTATATACAGTGTGTACAGTGAGGGAAAACACTATTTGAACCCCAGCTGATTTTGTAAGTTTGCCCACTAACAAAGAAATGATCAGTCTATAATTTCAATGGTAGCTTTATTTGAACACTGAGAGACAACAATGACAACAAAATCCAGAAAAAAGCGTTTCAAAAAGAGTTGTAAATGAATTTGCATTTCCATGAAGGAAATAAGTATTTGATCCCTTTGAAAAACGTGCTTCAGTACTTGGTGGCAAAACCTTTGTTGGCAATCACAGAGGTCAGCCGTTTCTTGTAGTCGGCCACAAGGTTTGCACACATCTCAGGGGGATTTTGGCCCACTCCTCTTTGCAGATCCTCTCCAAGTCATTAATGTTTTGTGGCTGATGTTTGGCAACTCCAACCTTCAGATCCCTCCACAGATTTTCTATGGGATTAAGATCTGGAGACTGACTAGGCCACTCCATGACCTTAATATGCTTCTTCTTGAGCCAATCTTTTGTTGCTTTGGCCGTGTGTTTTGGATCGTTGTCATGCTGGAATACACAACCACGACCCATTTTCAATGCCCTGACTGAGAGAAGGAGGTTCTCACCCAACACTTTACGGTACACGCCCCCATCCATCCTCCCTTTGATGCTGTGCAATTGTCCTGTCCCCTTGCCAGAAAACCCCCCCAAAGCATAATGTTTCCACCCCCATATTTGACGGTGGGGACGGTGTTTTTGGAGTCCTAGGCAGCATTCCTCCTCCTCCAAACACGACGAGTTGAGTTGATGCCAAAGAGCTCAATTTTGGTCTCATCTGACCACAACACTTTCACCCAGTCTTCCTCTGAATCAGTCAGATGTTCAGTGGCAAACTTCAAACGGGCCTGTAG
>QODF01000157.1:31850-187369 GCA_024372805.1 Oostethus manadensis
GCCTTGGCGGAGGCCAACGCTCACCGGAAAAAAGCTCGACTTACTGCTGGCAATGCCAACCAGGCTCCTGCTTCGATTGTACAAGGACCGAATGGCACGTAGTAGCGGGCCACCAGTCCCGTACTGCCTGAGCACCCCCCACAGGACACCACGAGGGACATGGTCGAATGCCTTTTCCAGGTCTACAAAGCACATGTAGACCGGTTGGGCAAACTCCCACATACCCTCCAGTACCCTTGCAAGGGTGTAGAGCTGGTCCAATGTTCCGCGACTGGGACGAAAACCACATTGCAACTCCTGTAACCGACTAACGGTCGTACCCTTCTCTCCAGCACCCTGGAGTAGACTTTCCCAGGGAGGCTGTAATTGTGTACAAAATGTACACAGACTTAGTCAAATATGGACATACTTGAAGGATTACGTATAGCTACACAACCGTAACAAAGACAAAAAGTCAAATGATTTGGTAGCTCCGGAGACAAACATGCCCTAATTTTATTTTACACAAAACTTTAAAGATTATTGACATTTGTTTCACCTGCAGAACGTATATAATAATAATAATGTAATGATGTAATGAAAGGTGCGAGTCGTGTAAAAAATCAATCCAATTTTCACGGCAATTTTGCTTTAAGGACCACAAACATCTGGAATTTAAAAAAGACAGACCGGGACACAAACCGGTTTTTTTTAATATCAAATATGACTGTTGTTACCACACGGAAGAGCGATACAATAATATCCTTACCATAGGAAAATAACTTGTCTAATACCCACACAAACAGCAGAAGCATGTACGCAAATCATAACAACCTCACGCAATACTTGAATCAAATCAGAGAGCGCTTCTAAGTAATCCCAATCCCAGATTTTTGGATAAATGATAAACTGGAAGGTTATGAAATGAACTGCATCCACACGGCTGTGTACGTGGACAAAATGGTAGAAAGCATTTCATTTGCCATGGATAACATTTGAGAATGCATAGCACCTGGAATGGGTACGGGAAAACCAAAACATTCCCTGAAGTTGTTTATATGGAACTTCGACTGCTACATACCAGCCAGTCACATTACCTTATGCATTTTAAGCTGTTTAGCAACACATCTGGAATGCAGGAAGCCTACAGAAATTGGTTGAAACCGATGGGGGGGGGATGAAATAAGCTTTGCTTCTTCCTACTGCTTCTGGACTGGTGGAACTGTCAGTTGTATTTTGTGAAGTACAGCGTTCCCTCGTTTAACGCTGGGCTTACGTTCCAAAAGACACCCGCGCTAAGTGAAATCCGTGTCGTAGAAGTAGATTCTTTTTTCACTATATATTTTTTGTTTACAGTATGTTTTTTTTTCATTCATTTTTGTTCTACAGTAGATGTTTTTCAGTTTCTTATATATGTTTTAAGCCTGTAAGACCCCGAACCACACGCTTTATAAACTTTTCTCAGACAGACATTAACATTTTTCTCACATTTCTCTCATTTCAAAAGTCCAAACCTTTGTAGATTAAAAAAAAAAGTACACTACTGTATTATAGATTGAAAGCTAAGATCAAAACCTGTTTTAGACCAAAATACTGTTTGAGGGAGAAATATATAAACATCCCTCCATACATTTTCTTCCACTTTATCCAAAACTTTTTCCTATAAAAAAAAGATAGCTTTTAGAAATAACACATTTGTTATTCCCCCCCTTCTTTATGGTACGAACCGAAGATTCATTTATTCCGTACGGGCGCCCTACAAGATTTAAAATGTGTAACCCAAATGAGTTACTGTTCTGAAGAGAAAATATAGTAATTATGACAATTTTGTAAATGTTGTAATTTGTATGGTATAAAAGTGTAAATAAAAGTAAAAATATGAAAAAATTATATTTTCCATGAATATATGAGATAATCCAGTGTGGTACTGCATATGGCCAGATGTGAAAAGAGCCATGAGAGCACATCTGCTGCTATTTTCCACATCTGCACCGCATCCCAAAATAAAAAATAGGACTGTGAATCAGAGAGGACGTTTTGCGAAAGTCTCCAAAAAAAAACCCGACCTCGGCACGAGCGTCTTACATCTCGGTGGACTTTATTGCATCATCACACCCACTTGCACTCGCAGCCCATTTGAGTTCTGTTAATCAAAACATCACAACGTTACCCCACACGGCCATTACTCCATAACTTGTGTCAAAGCAAAAATCCAACAGCCTGTCTGCATTACGGGAAGAGCTGGAGCTCGACCCAGTAGATGGCGCTGTTGCAAATAAGTATTTGATGTATAATCCAGGGTGCAAATCAGCCGGGATAGGCTCCAGCATACCCCCGTGACCCTAGTGAGGGTAAGAATTCTGCCTAGCAACAAGTGGCCGAGATTTAAAGCCTTCACAGTCATTTGGACTTTGAAGTTCGTTATATTTTATCAGCTAATTATTGCAAAAAGAGTGGATGTCTTTAGTTTGAGGGCAGATAAATAAAGTTGTTTATGAGTCAAAAGGAGGAAGTGCAACCTCAGGCTCCAGCATAAACCCCCCCCCCTGTGCACGCTTTAGACGTCTGGGAACTTCCAATGAATTATTCAAAGATTATTCTACTTCCCGTTGATCGTGTTTTGAGCGCCTCGTGATTAAAAACCACCCCAGACCTCTACAGGAAGCGTTTACGTGCACTTACGCGGCGTGGGCGTCCGGCCAAAGCATGGCCTGCAGACCTCCGTGTCCTGTCGGTTGACTGTTTCCCATGCTTCCCCCTTCTTCAAATTTGAAAGGTCATTTGAGTCAATCCCTCCAAACAAACCCGAGGAAGCCGAATGATGTGAAAGTAAAAGTGAGTGTGGATTCATCCAGATGAGAAGGTCTTTTGGGTCGCAGATGCTACTCATCACGAGCAGCGGCCGTTAAACTTTAGCTTCTTCTCAGCATGCGACACCTTCTTTGATGTCGGCGTGAGGCGGAAGGCCCATTAGAGAAGCGTGACAGGTTTTTTTTTTTACTTGGGAGCAGAACCCTGGGCCAACCGCAGAGTTAGTTTATTCAAGTACGGAGCGTCTCTCTGCGTCTAAAGTTTGGAGTTTCAAGCAGGAGCTGCAGCAATGAAAGTCTAGTTTTAGTGTAATTCTGATCATATATGTAAATTCATTCTTAAGTACACAGAATAAATGAAGGACATATAAAATACAGTAATACATCTTTTGTTTTTGCAGTAAAGAAGACGTTACAGTACGATCCTTATTTTTAATGGCGGTCTTGGTAGAAGAACATACCTGTACTTAGTCTTCGAGTGTTTGCAGACCAAAATGAAGCGTTTATATCATTTACGGGCACATACGCTGCTAGAAAATGCCATAGCACTGACCGCCGTAAGCCAAGGACCATCGGAATATGACTTAGCTGATAAGACACCGATTACCATGTGAGCGACGGGAAGAAAAGCTCTGAAGTCAGGTAATGTCACCAAATCTCTACACCCCAGAAGGTAAAAAGAAAACTTCCCTGGTAAGAATGTAAAAAAAAGAAAAAGTGCTGTTATGATTAGTGTTGTTCCACTCCTGCCCAGTAGGTGGTGATAACACTTTAGAACGGAGGGGCCGAAAAACTGAAAATGTCTGACGTCTTTCAAGATTTTTGAATTTTCATTAATACAAATGTATGGATTCAATTTTGGTTAAAAATGTAAAATGTTCCTCTGTATATCGGTTAGCTAGCCACCATAAAAAAACATTTCCAATTAAAAAAAAACTGTTTTCTCTTTAGCTTATAAGTTTTGCGTGCTAACAACAAAACGTGTGCATCATTTTATGTAAAACGAATAGCTAATTTTTACCCTGGTAACAGTTTTGCAGAAATCGGTTAGCTACTTTTTCAACAATATGCAGCAAAAAAAATAAATACATCAGATAAAACATCTCCAAATTTTGGCAATATAAAAGAAACTAAACACTTTTAAAAAAATATATATATTCAACATACATGTTTTGGATGAATAAAAATGGAAAAGCATAATTTACACGCGTTTCATCATCATGGGTTGTGAGAACCTTCATCTAGGAATGTGACGTCACGCAAGTAAATGTTGACACTGGGGCCATTTCACAGAAAGAACAGTTCCACCTTCTCCTGCAAGAACGTCTTTCATCCTCGATACCCACGCGGAGGCCCACAGTCGCAAGAAGCCTATTCATGAGGCCCACAGAGCTGCAGCAAAGGCAAACACAAAGAGCTCCCCACACTGCCAGCCCAGCCCTGACCCCTGAAGGATGTGCGGGGGCGGCAACCAGACGCCCACGAGGAAACCCTGGGCTCCGCCCACTTCTGGGCTCGACCTTTGTGTAAACCCGTCCCCAAAACAACCCTAAAACAGCCATGTCTCCGCTGCAGCGAAGGCTGAACACGCTCCCGTGTAAAAAGTTGGCACATGGCCGCCCCATTTCCAAACTGTTTATTTCAACTATTGCTAACATTCAGCGTCTTTGTGCTTCCAGTGCTGGACCAGCTCCTCATGGAGCTCCACCACTTCCTGCTCATCCTGGACAAAGAGACCTTGAGTGGGAATGCCACCATCCAGAAAGGTTTACTCTCTGACCTGCTGCAGTCTTACAGCGCATCCACTGGTACGTGGGAATACAATTAAAAGGGAAGGGGCAGCTTTGCCACTTGTTGCTGGGCAGAATTTGCAGGGCGAGTCACCTTCGTTTTGCTGTTTCCATGCCAACTTATGGGGGGGGGAGTGCACGCCACTGCCCCACACAGAAGAGAACGAACAGGGAGATTCGGCAGGCACACATATTCATATATACTGTATTTTTTACATGCACACGGCCATTTTCCCTTTGTTTACATTTGTACTTTCTATTTGGGTGTGCTTGAAGCATCTCTTCTTTGTAATACACACTAACAATATGGCCATGGATTATTGAGCAAGGACTGACATTGCTCCAAAAACAGCCCCTATGAGAATTACTATACCAAATATTTGTTATTGATAAATCATTTTTCACCACAACACCATCTGCAGGATATACAGGGATGGGTTAACACGTGTATTAAATATTCCATGTAAGTAGAATGTATGTAAATGTAAATATACATACGTAATACCAACATAATACTAAAGAATCATTCTGAAATATAAAATACAATAATTGAATAATACAATAATTTCATACATGCTATTTAATAAATAATATGAAATTATAATAATATAATACCAGGTCAATACTAAATCAAAATGGATTTAATTTACCTTTTATTTATTTATTTTCTAAATAAAAACCTATTCCATGAATGCAACTTTAAATGTACTTTAAATACTTAAAGGTAACGGTGAATTACGTCTTAACATTGACAGGTGAGATTGATTCATAAGCTCTGATCCACTTTACTTTACATAAACGAGCTCACACACCCTGGATAATAAGAGCTCGCCTCCTTACTTGCATTTTCTCGTGTTGTGGCGCCGCTTTGGACTTTTAAACTTTGCCTAATGAGTTCTTACGTAACGCGCGGCCGCAGACTCCATTTCCCACAAGTTCTGTGAACTTGAGAACCAGCAGCTGGCTTATCTGACAAGCCGCTGTTAGTTATTCCGCTATCCCGTGCTAACCGCCGCGCCATTATCACGCTCTCGCGGGACCACCGCTACTAGACACGGTTGACGGACGCGCTTGTATAAAACTGATCCCGCTCCAGAGAAAGGCAATGCCGCCTGCTCCATCGCTGGGCTGATGCTTGGCCCGTTTGTTTTGCTAACTCGCTGGCTCGGATCCTGAAAACAATGAAAATGGAACGACCGCTGGTGGGCTGATGTTATTTATGGTGGCTGGAAGTCGTGTTATCGGGGGGGAGGGGGGCTCGAAAGTGTCCTCCTGAGAGTTTAGCGGGAAATCAAGAAAAAAGGGAGGGATGTTTGCTTGTACGGTACTACCCAGAAAATTGGAATGCCCTGGAAAGGTTGTTGTATCCCTGCAATTCAACTCAAAGAGGTGAATATGACATATTATAACAAAGAATTATGTGCAAATCATTTTCTTCTTTGGATTTTGCTGACCAGGTTGCAGGCTTTGCGGCGTCTGCAGTGATGCGGACTCTGCACGGGTCTGTCGTGGTGAAGAGAGAGCTGAGCCGAAAGGCAAAGCTCTCAAATTACCGGTCGATCTACGTTCCTACCCTCACCTGTGGTCATGAGCTTTGGGTAGTGACCGAAAGGACAAGATCGCGGGTACAAGCGGCGGAAATGAGTCTTCTCCGCAAGGTGGCTGGGCTCTCCCTTAGAGATAGGGGGAGAAGCACTGTCATCCGGGAGAGACTCGGAGTAGAACCGCTGCTCCTCCGCATCGAGAGGAGCCAGATGAGGTGGCTCGAGCATTTGGTTAGGATGCCTCCCGGAAGCCTCCCTGGGGAGGTGTTCAGGGCACGTCCAACCAGTAGGAGGCCTCAGGGAAGACCCGGGACGCTTCGGAGAGACTATGTCTTTCAGCTGACCTGGGATCGCCTCGGAATCTCCAGGGAGGAGCTGGACAAAGTGGCCGGAGAGAGGAAAGTCTGGGCTGCTGCCCCCGCGACCCGACCTCGGATAAGCGGAAGAAAATGGATGGATGGTCTTGCAGCTAAAAAAAAAAAAAGAATTTTCTGAGTTTGTGGTTTTTATAAGCTGACAAGCCTAATCGGCAAAGTTACAACAAGGCACTGCTTGAGATAAGTCCATTTGCATGCAACGGCTCAATCAAATGTGTTGCTTTCATCTTTTATGTTAAAGTGCCAAAATAAAACAACTTTTCCTTGATATTCTAATTTTTCTGACGGGCGCAATTGATTTGATAAGTGAAAAAGTGGACGACTGATAATACAGTACATACGTCCCGTGTACTATGTGGCAATAGCATGCATGGAAAAGACTACGTGACCCGTACTCGGGTTGTTGGGTTGTGCACGTGTGCGGAACGCACCTGCTGCGGTCAAGCTGAGTACGTCATCTGTCAATCACTGTTGCAGATCATCAACGTCAGGCCATACCATTTCTACTACGCATGTGTAATATATGCCACCCCCCCCACACACACACTCTCCAAAAATGATTTTACTTTTTTTTTTGCCACTGAAAAAATTTACTTTTGCTTGCAAGTTATGTTTGGATGGATGCCATTTTGGGAATTCAGAAAAAGAACTATCTGAATCCTGTAGATCAGGGGCCTCCTATTAAAAGTGTTTTGGCGTCACGTAACCGTGATAACCGAAGTAGTAACAAGATGCCGCCGGGGCGGGTCCACAAGCGTAATTATATGTTACATTTCCCATTCACTTTCACTGGTGCCATCACTGGGTCCGGCCCAGTGTCTGCCATTTGGCGATGGCTGGTGAAGTTTTAAGTTTTAGGAGTGACCAAGAAAGTAACCCCTCGAAACCGTACACATATGAAGGTGGTTATCACGTTTCCGGCCTCCTGGGGTAGTTTTAGTGGACTGTAATTAATGCAGTTAATTAATTCATAATGAAGTAATTCCTGGAGGAATTTTTCATTCATTCCTTCAATCTTCAACATGACACAACAATACATTTCAAACCTACTGCATGCATCGGTTGGACTTTTTTGATAAGAAGAATGACTTTCTGTTTTGCTACGCATTTTTTATAAATTGTCATTACGGCCATAATTGTATTTAACTCTTTTGATTTTATTTTGATCCTTCCCCCGGTGGCCGCATTTTTACATTTACAAACCGCCGTGGCAACTTTTGGTTTTTGGTACACACCTTTCAAGGTTTGACGAACACACGTCCGTCAAACCAGAGCATGATTAGTGGAGAACCATGGCCGCCATCAGGACAAATATCTCACTGCTAATACATCGTTAAGGATTTGTCCAGTGATTAGCATGACATGCATGACAACGGTGATCCCGCATTTAGTAAGTTTGGGTTGAAAGAGTCACCATTAGTCCCTTTGGTTCTGTGACAAACGCACATATTGGAATAGTCTTCCGTTTCCATGTTCAGGTCCTGGACTTGTTCCTCCACACTTCCTCTCCTGGCTCTAAACTGTATCATTATTCCAAAGCCGCATTCATCCACCGGGGACGCTGCTTCCTCTGAGCGCCAGTTTATAAATAGCATCTCATCTGTTCCCATTTTATGTTGTTTTTGCTTTTTACTTTCCGCTCTAGGTATCGATTTCAAAGTTCTTCTGCTTAACACTCAAAGTTGAAGACGTCGGCTTTGATGTTTCGACGCAAGTCAACGGAAATTCATTCGGTTCTTTTTTTTTTTGAGAGAGAGAGAGAGAGAGAGCGCGAGCCAACTGTTTACGTGACATTGTCAAAGCAACATCTTCCCAAACTGTCTGAGGCCGACTTGGAAATGTCTGCTTCGCCAATTTCTCTTGCGTAATGTAAACTTGGGGTGTTGGTGTTTACGCCAGCTTTCAAACTGTGATGCTATTGCTGTCACGCAGGTGCCGACGAGGAGTACATCTACATGAATAAAGTGGTCGTCGGAGGGAAGGAAAAGCAGGAAAAAGGTACCTTTTTTTTTTTTTTTAAGTTTTCTCGCAAATATCATCAATTTAAATAAACAAGGGTTTTTACGTCCAAGCATAGTTCATCAGTATTAGCAAAACGTATACATAGAATAGTGGCCGAGTGGGTAGAACATTGGCCTCACAGTTAGGGGGTTTAGGGTTCGAATCCCTGTTGGGCATCTCTGTGTGGAGTTTGCATGTTCTCCCCGTGCGTGTGTGGGTTTTCTCCGGGTACTCCGGTTTCCTCCCACATTCCAAAAACACGCATGTTAGGTTAATTGGCCACTCTAAATTGTCCATTAGAGTGTGAATGCTTGTATGTCTGCCCTGCGATTGATTGGCGACCAGTCCAGGGTGTACCCCGCCTCCCGCCCAAAGCCAGCTGGGATAGGCTCCAGCATCCCCGCCACCCTAATGAGGATAAGCGGTATAGAAAATGGATGGATGGATAGAAAAGTTTTTTTTAAATTCTTTTATTTATATCCTTTTTTGCTTCAGTGTGAGATTAGGTTATAATCACAAAAGAGCAAAAATCACACACGCTGATTCAAGGGAATTTTGATTAAAGGTTTGTTTTGAGTTTCTGTGCCCACTTTCATACCAACTCTGGGTAAAAATCCTAACCTTTTAAATTCCAAGGGCAAACTTCGGTGGCGTTTAAGTATGTTGTTGCAGTTTGCATGGTTGGCCAGAAAATTGCTGTTAGCCTAGCGCAGTGCTTTTCAACCTGGGGGGCGCGCCCCATAGGGGGGTCCTGGCGTCCCCTAGGGGGTCCTGGCGTCCCCTAGGGGGTCCTGGCGTCCTGACATTGGGGGTGTGGGGCTACCACAAACACTTTTCATTATTACCATAATTTTCGGGCGCGGGGGGCGCTGAAAATCATTTTATATCCAAAAGGGAGGTGTTGCAAAAACCACTGGCCTAGCACAATAACAAGAATTATAACAGAACAGAACAGTTTACCTTTACTTTCAGAAATACGGTCATTGTAAGTCCATTACTTTGCACCAAGTAACACTCTACACTTATATCAATTATTAGAAGCTAAAACAGCATTCCATTGATGTAGCTGGCAGCCTGTTAGCCTAGCGTGATAACAGGAAATGGCTAAGTGCTAACAACAGTTAGCTGTTGTTTTCATGGAACATGAACACAGTATATCTGTTAGCGCCCCAAACAAAACCAGTAAGGATTAAAAACTGTACATTCCATAACGTCCATTCATTTTCTATACCGCTTATCCTCACTAGGGTCGCGGGTATGCAGGAGCCTATCCCAGCTGGCTCTGGGCGGGTGGCGGGGTACACCCTGGACTGGTCGCCAGCCAATCGCAGGGCAGACATACAAGCATTCACTCTCAATCATACCGATGGAGAACTTTAGGTAACATGCGTGTTTTTGGAATGTGGGAGGAAAGCGGAGTACCCGGAGAAAACCCACACACGCACGGGGAGAACATGCAAACTCCACACAGAGATGCCCAGCGGGGATTCAAAACAAATGTTGTAACGGAAAATTGTAAAAAAAAAAATCCCCAAGCACACACAGCAAAAGTCCCGTCTTCCCAGTTTTTTTACATCAAAGTTGTCCAAGTGGGTCAAGCAGTTACAGTCGGGATGAGTTATTGCACTACTTGCGGGTCGAGCGAAAAGCAGACACGAGCTGCAGTCACAGACCCCCCATCTCAAACCCACCCCCCATTTCCTGTCTGTTTCTCCGTAGTTCTTCGGCATCTGTAGCCGGACCTGTTTTGTTTGGACCGCAAAAGTTTTTTTTTTTTTCTCAGCAGTTCAGAGAGACATACATTTTCAATTCAGAGAGACAGTTGGAGGCGTGAGACTTGAGGCTGCTAAACAATTGATCAAACCTGTTCTGGAGTTCCTGACTCAGGAACAGGACATTCTGTGGTGACATAAAGCTACTTCAGATTCACGTCAGTAGGCAGTAGCAAATAATTGGCTATAAGTCAGTGAAAAAAATGTTATTTCTGTATTGCATGCATGCTAGCGGGTCTTCAAAAGCATTTTGAGCACAACCCATGGGGCAGTGGCTTTCAAACTGGGGGGGCGCACCCCCTGGGGGGGCTCGGCGTTATGACAGCGTTATGATTTTATCTCCAAAAGGGGGGCGTTCCAAAAAAAGTTTGGGAACCACTGCCATAGGGGGTGTCCTTTACAGTCATGCATAAAATGGCAACTCTCCATGGACTGTACCGCCAAGGTTGCAATGATGAAAGATAGTGGAATGCATTACAGCAGGGGTGGGCAAACTACGGCTCGGGGGCCACATCCGGCCCGCCAGGCGTTCAAACGCGGCCCGCCAAAGTGTTTCATATAAACTTTTAACACACAAGCTGGGAATGTCGCTTGCAAGTAGTCAAGAGTCAATCAGACAACCTTTTGATGGTTTAAGTAGCTTTTCACATGCAGCCATCCAGACATCTACCCCAGAAAAACACAACCAGCCAACCCATGTGACACGCAACAACATACTGATTGTATGATACTTTTATAAAGACAATCAGAAATAATTCCAGGTGGACTGAATTATAAGGGTAAATTGTGTGCATGTATCCAACATATACGTCGGGTCTCCCCAGTCCAATTTTGTTCAGTCAAAAAGTCTGTCCATCCCCGCATCACTGCAATCTTACAGGCAGGAATCCGGCTTTGTCTCAACACAGAACGGGACACAGTTGCACCATTTGTAATATTTATGTTAACAAAAAGTCTTGAAGACTTTTGTCTGGTATTCCAGTATTTATTAGTCCAGAAGCCAGAGTTCCAAAACCTCCCAGTTTGATCCCCCTGATTTGAGTCCGGTATCCACCCTCTGATGTGGGATGTCCCTAAATTGTTTATTCCTCTCTCCTGTGTGTTTATTTTACATCAGTCGATGGAGTCCAAGCTTGAAATTCCCTAACAACCTTCTTTTTAACCTTCTAGATGACAGAGCAGATGAACTGGTCAATGGAAAAGCGAGCAAACACGTGCCGGTCCCACAGAAGAGCCTTCCGAACCTGCCACCCCCAAGAACGGTAAGCGATGACTTCTCTGTGGATGTAAACCTAAAAAAAAGTTTGGAGGACTGGAAGAGATCCTAAAGACTCTGAAGATGTGTAATTCCTGTGCAAGTCAAAACACACTGTCCCTACCTTGAGAGACTCGTGGGATGTAAAGAGAGGAGTGGGCTAGAACAATAAAGCCTCTTCAGCTCTCCCAGAGAGCAGCCACCGCTAATCAAATCTTTGACAAAATACAATCCGTGCAATTCCTACAGCATATCGTCCACAAATCCCTCCGTTCCGTCTTTCAAAGGCATTTCCTTTCCCTTCCCCTGTGTATCCACCTGAGGTACTACTGGTGCTGTCTTGGGAAGCCTGAGTAAGCACGTCCACAGCGATCCGCTCTTCGGAAACCCTTTCATCTGCCTGCGGGGCTTCCACCCGTGTGCACTGATGGTGTACTCAAGCGTTAGCATGTGTTTGACGGTGAATGCAGAGTCCCCCCTTATCATGGCAGTGAACAGCGCCCCCTTGCTGTTGATGTAGTGGCCCGGCATGGCCGTCCACTGTCCTGTGGTGATATTGTAGCAGTCCATGAGACAGCGCAGAAAGTCGTCACAAGGACCGTTGCGCATCACGTACAAATTGTCCCTGTGGGCTACCATACAGTGGCCGTAACTCTGAGGTCTGATCATAGTGGTGACGAGTTTCCACTCGTCTTGAGGCGGCGTGTACTCGTAAATGTCCGTGGTGTCAGGTGGCTTCCAGAAGCAAAGGAACATTCGGCGCCTCGCAACAGCATAAGCAGCGGATGCTACCGGTCTTGGTGCCGGTTGTATAAAAGTCCACTGGCGCTTCTGAGGGTCATAACACTCCGCGGTGGCAATGCATCTTTTCTGGAACTCGCCACCAATGGCATAGAGTCGCCCCTCGTGCCCCAGCAGAGTAAAGTCCTTTCTAGGTTGCTGCGGTCCGGGAAGAGTGGTCCAAATACCAGATTCAGGGTCAAAGCAGAAGCCACCGTCCACTGTGTCCTTTCCATAGCCATAAACTCCTCCTACGATATACAAGCGGTTGTCCAGCACCGCCACGCCCGCCATGGACGTGCTGCAAAGGGTGGGGAGGTTTGTGAGATTCTTCCATTCTCCTTCCGTCTCATCGAGGTAGCACACGATCCTGAAGGAGTCGCGCAATAGCTCCGTTGAAGGAGAATGGGTACCAATCGCAATGTAAGACGTGGGGGAGAACGACTGGGAATACCGCAGCAGATCTTCGGGGATCGTCGCCTCTGCTGTTTCTCTCAGGTCCTCGAAGGTGTCGCACACAAACAGAGCGGCTCTGTGAAAGAGTTTCTGCACCCCAAAGATGTAGGCTGCATGGTACAGCAAGAGACAGTTGTCCGAGTCGATGATGTCACAAAGATGCTGAGTCAAACAAGGCACCTGCAGGAAAGCAGCACATTCCACAGCATCTACGAGCTCGTCCGTGTCGCAGATAGCTGGACTCTGTCCCTTGCACACATCAAGGGCAATGAGGAAACCCCTTGCATGCACCCCTCCCTTAAGGTGGACCTCTTCCTGTTCACTTTCTAGCATCCCAGACTGAAAGAGGGCACGGAAGTAGCTGCTGTGCCTCGCTAGGAAGGTCCTCTCCACGGTGAACCAGCTCTCCTGCACTTTCACCCTCACCTCGCCTGCCTCCCTTTCCACCATATCAAGGCTCTCATTTTCCACTTGAAGGGTATTCCCTTGTATTCCCTCAGGGACATCCATGATCTTTTTGGAACCAGGGTCTTTCTTCCAACGGAAAACGTGTCACTCCAGTATAGATTTATCTCCAAAGGTGACTGGTGCACAAACCGTTTGTGAAAGTTCCATAACACCCCGTCGGTACGGGCTGAAAATAGAGCTGCTCTATAGATAGCAGCTGCACCGCTTTGGAAGCGCCAGGAGGAGGAGGGGAATGAAATCTGACATCCACAGGAAGGTGTAGACTTGTAGCTGGTTGCTTACAAATATTCATCTTCACAATCATTTATACATTTACGATAACCCGGGTGCAAATTTGGTGTATTGACCCGGGGTGTCAAACTCATTTCAGCTCAGGGGCCACATGGAGGAAAATGTATTCCCAAGTGGGCTGTAATACTGTATATATGTGTATCTTTTTTCCCGATCTTTGAGGGTGCACCTTCTGTAGCCAGGTTGACAGAGCAGGACGAGTCCACTCCAACTCTGTCCAGCGCGCCAATCAAACGGAAACACGATAAATGACTTGACTTTGTGCTTTAACTGGCTCGCCCAAGACACTGAAGTCCTGTCTGCAACTGTGTTTCTTGTCAGGCTGATGCAAAAACCTGGCGCTTTTCATGGCGCGCAATCTCCGCGGAACTTCATCATGCATGTTTTTACAAATTCAACCTCACTAAATGGTTTGGAAGCCACGGCGAATTCATTAGCAATGAAGTAGCTAGCTTTCACTGCAGCGTCCCTGTTTCTTCAGACCCGACAACAGGTCATCCACCTTCTGTCTTCTCCACTGGCCTTAACACTACAACAAGACACTCTAAATTACAGTAGCTGATGGGGAACAAACCTACCTAATCTTAACCACTACTCATTAGTTCCTCAGTAGCTACTGTATTTTTGTGTAAATTGTGTATGTAAAGTGGGACCCCCCCTGACCAGTTTCCATGCAACACTGCACTCTGCATTCACTTTTGTCTTTGACAGAAGCATATTGGGGCAATGAGAATGCCAGAGCACATAACGTTAGAAGTAAAAGCTGTAATAAATGGCGTGAATGACATGGAGCTCATCCGGAATGCTTGAGTTTGAATACTTCACTGAGCTCCCATCCAGGCTCCCAGATTCACTCTGTGCATGTTTTTGCTGCAGCAGATTCTTGGCATGGGAACCAGGGATTTTCCATGTTCCTCTTTTTTTTTTTTCTTCAATATTTGCTCCAATCACCTCTACCACACCCGGATTACTCCTCCTCTGCCGCCCCCGCTGCTTGCTTGGGTGCTTTTGCTCCGACTGCTGGGTCGATTCCCGTTTCACTGACGATGTGTCAAGTGATTCAAGTGAAAGCGAAGTGTTCTCATTACCAAAACAAGAGAAGATTCTTTAGATTCTATGCTTTGTATCAGTCCAAATAGGCTTAGCCAATCTACTGCTGTTGTTGCTAAAGAGGGCGTGAAAAAGAGAATACAGCGGGCCGTCCAGGAGCCTGCTGCTGCTGCTCTGGAATTCCTTTTTAATTAAAAACAGATGCTTTAACGCCTGTGTGAGATGATTTACCGTCGAATAAAACCCCAACATATTCCTTAATAAGCAGCTTTAAACTCAAAATACTCATTTCAAAAGGGTCCAATATGAGGTTCCGGTGCAAGTACCACTGCTTGTTTTTGTGAGCATGCTGGAAGAAGAGATGAGACCATACGATTGTTGATTCAGGACTTTTCCCAAAATGTTTTCTGGAAATGTTTTAACAAAATTATAGATACATAGTTTGTTGTTCCAAACCTTTGCTAACAAAAGTAAAAAAAACTTTATTTTTGTAATATGTCATGTGTTAGCACTCACTTCCCGGTTCACGTAAGGTGATGTAGGGATGATACGTGGTGGATGGGGGTTTTAGTGGAATAGTATTTCCTGTGACTCCAAAAAAGTACGGCAAATAAAATCAATTCCGCTAACATAAGTGAAAATCCATTTTCTTTCTGGTGAATAATCGTTTGAGTAGTGAAGGTTAGTAGTAGTGAAGTAGTGAAGGAGCTGCAATGTGGTTTTCGTCCCGGTCGCGGAACACTGGACCAGCTCTACACCCTTGCAAGGGTACTCGAGGGTATGTGGGAGCTTGCCCAACCGGTCTACATGTGCTTTGTAGACCTGGAAAAGGCATTCGACCGTGTCCCTCGTGGTGTCCTGTGGGGGGTGCTCCGGGAGTACGGGATTCGCGGCCCGCTTCTACGTGCCATTCGGTCCTTGTACAATCGAAGCAGGAGCCTGGTTTGCATTGCCAGCAAAAAGTCGAGCTTGTTTCCGGTCAACGTTGGCCTCCGCCAAGGCTGCCCTTTGTCACCGATTCTGTTCATAATCTTCATGGACAGAATCTGTAGGCGCAGTCAAGGCGTTGAGGGAGTCCAGCTTGTTGACCTTGGGATCTCGTCTCTGCTATTTGCAGACGATGTGGTCCTTATGGCCTCATCAGGCTGTGACCTTCAGCGTTTACTGGAGCGGTTTGCAGCTGAGTGTGAAGCTTCTGGGATGAGACTCAGCACCTCCAAATCCGAGGCCATGGTTCTCAGTCGGAAACGGGTGGACTGTACCCTCCGGGTTGGGAGTGAGGTCTTGCCTCAGGTGGAGGAGTTCAAGTATCTCGGGTTCTTGTTCACGAGTGAGGGAAGGTTGGAGCGTGAGATCGACAGACGGATCGGTGCAGCATCTGCAGTAATGCGGTCGCTGTACCGGACCGTCGTGGTGAAGAGAGAGCTGAGCCGGAAGGCAAAGCTCTCTGTTTACCGATCGATCTACGTTCCCACCCTCACCTATGGTCATGAGTTATGGGTCATGACCGAAAGAATGAGATCGCGGATACAAGCGGCGGAAATGAGTTTCCTTCGTAGGGTGGCTGGACTCACCCTAAGAGATAGGGTGAGGAGCTCGGCCATCCGGGAGGAGCTCAGAGTAGAGCCGCTGCTCCTTCACATCGAGAGGAGCCAGTTGAGGTGGCTCGGGCATCTAGTCCGGATGCCTCCCGGGCGCCTCCCTGGTGAGGTGTTTCGGGCATGCCCAGTCGGGAGAAGGCCCCCGGGAAGACCTAGGACACGCTGGAGGGACTATGTCTCACAGCTGGCCTGGGAACGCCTTGGTGTCCTCCCGATGGAGCTGGAAGAGGTCGCTGGGGACCGGGAAGTCTGGAATTCCCTACCGAAGCTGCTGCCCCCGCGACCGGGACCCGAATAAGCGGTGGAAAATGGATGGATGGATGGATAGTGAAGGTTAATGACCTGAGTGAAGTTGGCCCCCCACCCCACGCAAAACTCTAGTCAAATAGTCTCATTTGTTCGTGCTGCGTTTGTGCTGTATTGTGCAATTAAAAAGACCATTTGTGCTGATTTTGTTTTTGAGTTACAGTTCATTTTAAAGGTCAACCAAACGTTCATCCGGCCCCCTACTTTCTCCAAATCAAACCAAAACAATCCCTTTTGTTTGTGCTCATTTGTGCGTTTTTATGCAATTAAAATTAACTTGTGCTGCTTTTGTTATTGAATTATTACAGTTTCTTTTATAGGCAAACCAAAATTAATCCACATTTTTTACTTTTACTTTTTACTCCACATCAATCCACAATAATCCCATTTGTTTGTGCTGTTTTGAGCAGTTGAAATGAATGTTTGTGCTGCTTTTGTTTTTGGAGATATTAAAGTTTTGTGCTATTACATATTTAAACTAAAACAGTCTCATTTTGACCGTCCTCATTTGTGCTGTGTGGTGTGTGGTTGAAATCAACGTTTGTGCTGCATGTCGACAAGTGACTGACCTTAGTTGACCTTTAGGAAATGTGTAATATCTCAAAAACGAAAGCAGCACAAACGTTGATTTTACCACTAAATTTAATTCTAAGCACATCAGGGGGCCCAGTGACCTTTGGTTGACCTTTAAGAAATGCATAATATCTCAAAAATGAAAGCAGCACAAATGTTGATTTCATCTGCAGCCAACAGCAGACACGAGGACGGTCAAAATGAGACTATTTTAATTTCATTTGGCGGTTGTTGACGGGCTGATTATGTAATAGACCAAAACTTTAATTGCCAAGCAGCACAAACATTCATTTGAACAACACAAAACAGCACAAACTTAGCACAAAGAAAAGGGATTATTTTTGTTTTATTTGAAGTAAATAGGGGGCTGGATTAATTTTGGTTGACCTATCAAAGAAACTGTAACACCTCAACAAAAGCAGCACAAACATAATTTTAATTGCACAAAACAGCACAAACAAATGAGATTTTTTGACCCGAGTTTTGCGTGGGGTGGGAGGGCCCACTTCGCTCAGGTAAGGTAATGCCACCCAAGTTCCATATTCGTATAACTACTAACATATCATGGCATGTTAGCAATAACAAAACCAAAAATTCCCAGCCTAATTAAAGCAGCTTTGATCTTTTTTGTGTCTATGAAATAGATCTAGCTCTTCAACTTTGTGAAACCTCCCCACTTTTCCACTCACCTCCCCCAAGGGCTTTGTATGATATTAGCGCCGCCTCTGCTCATCTGTTCCAGCTCATACTTCTGTGATCTTACAGGGAATGTATCTGCCTTGGGAGAGATACTCTGAGAAATAGAAAGATTTAAGATGAGTCACTCATCAGCGGCGGAACGAAAAATGATTCTTAACTCAACTCGCAGGGTTCTACAGAGTTCACTTCTTTTGGAAGCCTGAGGTGACCTGATTTGGAAGTACCTTTTTAATGAATATAGCATCTAAGTAATTCAACATGAGCGCGGTTTCCGACCCCAGGGGGAGACGGTGGATTGTTTAAAAAATGGGCTCCTTCAGTTTTGATGACGTTATGCATTCGACTGTATATGTTGTTCTTATAATTTCACATTCTCCTGTATTTTCCATCAGAGCACCCTGACTCGGGAGCCTTTTCCCCTTCCTGTTGTTCCGGCACAGACCAGCTTGGAAACGTCAGAGAGCTACTACGAGGAAGCTCAGCCTTATGAGGAAACTGTCAATGGTTGGTGACGCCTCCCATTTTGTGCCACCGTGGAAGACTACTAACCATAAATTATGACAAATGAAATTTTGCTCAGAATATTTCAATGAATGAAAATGACAGATTTTACACCAAAAGTTCACTATAATGAAGTGAAATGTCTAAATTTCACCAAATGCCTCAATGAAACTAAATGTTAAGATTTGCTGCCAATACCCAAATGATGGGAAGTGTTGACATTTGCTCCAAATGAAAAAAATGGCTCAAATTTTGCAAAAAGGAAAATGTCAAACTTTTAGCCAAACGTCCCAATGATGAGAAGGAAATGTCAAAATTTGCACCAAATGCTACCAGAAACAGAAAAATGAGCCGAATGTTCCAATGAAAGGAGATATAAATAATGTGGAAATGACAAAATATGCTCTGAATGTGCAATTCAAAAAATGTCAATATTTACTCCAAATTTTCCAATGTTAGCCAAATGTCTCATTGTTGGGACGTGCGAAATGTTGAGGCAAAATGTACGTATGAGACGAAATGTCTACATACGCTACAAATGTCCTCACAAGGAAAATCTCAGCCAAAACTCTCATATTTGTCTCAAATGTCCAATAAAAGCAAAGGTCCAAATTGCAATATATTCTGGCACAATTTTCCTTCTTCTTCTTCTCTTCCTTCTGGCCCTGGTTCTTGTGCAGACACGGCCGGCCTCCTCTCGGGGCGACGGTTGCGAGTGGCGAGCTCTGACAGCATTACTTACGCCGTCTTTACCCGGGGTAGCTACCTGTCTCGTCTTTCCTTGGCGCTGCACAAGCCAACTTCCTGTCCGTCTGTCACCCCACTCACCTCAGAGCACTTCCTGTCAACCTTTTCACCACTGTGTTTCATCATGGCTTACTTCACAGAGGATGGCGAGGCCATCAGCAGCTCGTACGAGTCCTACGACGAGGAGGAAGTGACGAGGGGGAAGTCGGCGCAGCACCAGTGGCCGTCGACCGAGGCGTCCATCGAACTGATGAAGGACGCTCGCATCTGCGCCTTCCTGTGGAGGAAGAAGTGGCTGGGTCAGTGGGCCAAGCAGCTGTGTGTCATCAGAGAGCACCGTTTATTGGTAAAAAAACAATGAAATGATATTTTTGTACACAGTACTACGCACGCGTCACACACATCTGCTGCTTTGCAGTGCTACAAGAGCTCCAAGGAGCAGACGCCATTGCTGGATGTGAGCCTGCTGGGCTGCAGCGTCACCTACAAAGAGAAGCAGCTCAAGAGGAAGGAGCACAAGCTGAAGATCGTGCCCGGCGGAGGGGAAGCCATTGTGCTGGGGCTGCAGAGCAAGGAGCAGACAGAGCAATGGCTCAGGGTACATAGCGAGAAAAGACTCGGCAGAATCTACAGAACGGCAGGAACAAACGTTAGGCTTTTCAGACTTTGCACCGTTTCCCGTGTTTATGTTCTGCATACACGGCACTGACACGGAAAGAGAGACAAAGTCAACCTGGTACAATCCAACCCGTAGCAGCAGCAGGGTTTGACCGCGCAAACATCATTGTGTAGCTATTTATCTGCTTGTGGGAAGTATAATTGCAGCACTAACCCGCCTTCCTGGATTCTGTTTAAAGGCTGAGGAGGATTAAAACCCAGATTTTTGGGTTATGGCCCTGATGCAGCAATTTCGCGGGACGTCTGTGTTTATTTTCCAATGAAAATTATGGCTAATGGTTATTTATTATCACGCCTGCTCCGGTATTGTGCAATATTCCATTGACACACAGCTCTCGCCCCGTCTCTGTTACGGCGCTGGTGCCATTTCCAAAGGGGTCGTTCATTCAGGAAACTGCACGGAAAAAAGGCAGAAAGGTAATATAGAAATTGTGTTCCCGTCCTTTCTTTTCTCCATGGTGAGCGCTGCAAGTTCATATCTTTTTTCATGCCTCACCTTCTGGTATGGATCCCGTGTAGCAACTTCTTTTATTCTTCCTTTCCTTTCACCTGCTTATCCCTCCAGGGGTCACCACAGCGAATCAGTCTTCTTCTGTTTGATTTGCGTCTTTTGGCAAACGTTTTACGTGCCCTTCCTGACACAACCTGCATGGGGACGTGATCGTTGAGATGGAAAGTGTAGAAGACAAAATGACAATGACTCACCATTTTAGTGTACTTTCAAATCGATAATAGTGATTACTTCCCAGTTGGCTCTACACACGTATCTGTTCTCCCCATTATCCTGCGCGGTGGCTTTAAGTCCTTGAATCCTGGCCGCAAGGGTTACATCATTTATATGCATGGAAATGCTGTATAAACAGGTGGAATGTAAACACCTTGCTAGATAGCAATGTATACCGAAAATATTCTATAGAGTCCTACATCGTGAAAGGTCTTTATAAGCCTTTAAACATGAGGAAACGAGCGAAAATGCTAACAGTTAGCATGCTAACACGTGGCAAAAAAACAATGTGCACTAACGTGGAATTATTCAGACACCATTACAACAGGGTGGGACTAGTCATTGGACATGGGTATAGATCAATTTGTGGTGTGATTTAGAACAACCAGCGGTTAGAGCAGCATTACGCCATGCGAGCTCCCAGCACCATAACAGAGAAGTCCGGGCAAAGTGCGGGAAGTCAACCGCCGAATATCCAACGTGAAACTAACTTAACCATTGTACCCCGCGGAAATGTCAGCAAAGGGGTGGCGGGAGTCGAGCGGCACCCGGCTTGAGATCAGTCTGATCGGGAGCCGATCTTCCATCCATCCATCCATCCATCCTTCTTTTATATCGCCTATCCTCATTAGGGTCGCACGTTTGCTGGAGCCTATCCCAGCGGACTTTGGGCGGGGTACACCCTGGACTGGTCGCCAGTCAATCACAGGGCAGACATACAAATATTCACACTCACATTCACACCTACAGACAATTTAGCGTCGCCAATTAAGGAAGCCGATCTTGTCCAATGAAAAGTTAGCACGATACTGTACCTACAAATGGTATCATTGTCCATCAGGTGATCCAGGAGATCAGCCCCAGGCCGACAGAGAACGGTGACGTCCAGCATTCGGTTTCCGATTCCCCCAGGCTCATTTGCACTAAGGTAAGTCACAGGTGTGGTTGTTGGTAGTTGCATGGTACGTACGGTGCAGGTAGGCAGCTGATATGAGGCTATATGCTGACAGGGGGAGGTCGGGGAGCGACACTCGGTGGCTTCGGAAAGCGGGAGCAGCACCGACGGCCATGCAGAAACTCCCGAGAACAAAGATGGTGAGTTGTTTTGGGGGGGTTTGTATTTAAAAAAAGTCAGTTTAGAGTCGGAGTTGACCTTTTGTATTTTTTCAGTGAAGAAAAAATACAGCACGGGTTTGAAATTCAGCAACCTCATGAACATTGGCAAGAAAAAAGCGTCCTCGTTGGAGAATGCAGGGAAATGCGTCGACACTTCGGGTAAGCGAGAACGCGATACTTTCTCAGCGCAGGTAGCTGGACGGCGCCGTTTGATCCCTTTATCAGGCCACCTCAACGTGCTGGTGAACAGTCAGTGGCGAACCTGCTGGTGTCTCATCAAGAATGGCCAGTTGTGGTTCTATCAGGACAAGAACAAGACCAAAGTGAGCCAGCCCGCTGTGACGCTGGAAGGCTGCCAGGTTTCGGCCAACCCCAGCCCAGAACACCTGTACTCCTTCCGCATCGACATGGACGGCACGCAGCTTGCAACCCTGGAGGTATTTTAATAAGCATAGTGTCTTCTTATTTTAATTACCATCATTACCAGTCAGTTTTTTACTATTTACATTCATTTGAATAAAATCTTGCCAAATGCTTATGACAGAAAAGCACAGGTAGAGCTTGGCTTACCTTTTTTAACACCCGAGCGCTCCTGGCAGTGTGACACAAACCACACATGATGGGTGGGCGTGGGTGATGTACAAGCTGACGCGGGTCCAAAACGTATATTTGACCCAAGATGGGAGCTTACACTTACGTCGTACAGGGTGGGGTCACTTGTTCCGAGAACGAACGACACGTCTAGAACGGAGAGAGAGAGACAAAAAAGAAAAATGTCAGCATTTTCTGAAAGACAGCGGTGCACGGTTACATGAAGTAAACACTGTCCTCGCTGGAGCGCACAAGGGTGGTCCATGTGTTTGGTGGGTGTATCCGGGTGGAGGGTGGGGACGTCCTGGGATTTGCTCATGGAAAAAGCCCTCCGGTTTCACCCTGCTGCATATTTGAGTATCAACAACAGTATTTAATGTCTCATCTCGAGGATTCTTAAGGCACATTGCAAGCTTTCCCATAAATCCTCTTGGAACCCAACAAACCTGGTATGGGACTGCCAAAAACCATTTCACTGTTGCTAGGCAAAGACATCCGCGGTCATGGGCCACTGGCTGGGTCTCCTGCTATCGCAGACGGGCAGCAAGACCGACCCGGAGGAGCTGACCTACGACTATGTGAACGCCGAGAGGATCACCAGCATCGTCAACGCAGCCAAGACGTCCTTGTAGTAAGAAATCTGTCGCAAAAAAACTCAGGGGTCAGGCGCAAAAATCTAACTTTGGGGTGTTTTTGCTCCAGCTTGATGCAGAGGCGGTACTCCGAGCCCAACGCCTACATCGACGCCCTGCCGTCCGCCCCTCAGAACCAGGAGGAATTGTATGACGATGTGGCATCTCTAGCTGATCCGGAGGTGTGAAAATGAATTTTTCATCCTGTAGTCCCAAAAAGGGCCCTTTTCTGCATCAGAATCCCAGAATTTTTTTTCAAGGGTAATGATGTGCCGTATTTTCCACAAAAAAAGTGGAACACTTGAAATAGTGGGTTAGTTTCCGCTTTATTTTGAAGGTAGAGGCTTAGATTAGCTATTCATAATTATGTCAGGATTGCAACATGGATGTGGTGTGTATATGCAAATCTATTTTTGCAATAGAGGGGATCATGGAATGTTTAAAAATTATAATAAAAAACAAATCTTGGCCAAATTTTATCCAGTCATTTTAAGCAACACATAAGATCAAAGGTACCTCCTGGGTCAAAGCAACAAAACAGGCAACGTACTCAGTTCAGACTTTCACTTCCACTTCAAAGTACTACTTTACTTCCCGTTTCACACGTTATCCAGGATGCCCCGGATGGCAGTCCGCCACAGGTTGAAGAAACGAATGGAGACTTTGAGGGAACGTCTACTCGGGATCAAAAAGACCCAGTGGCTACAGATGTAGACCCTGAAAACAGAGTCTACCTAGACCTGGTCCCCGTGCGCTCTTTCTTGCATACAGCAGTTGGGGGGAAGGATTCCCAAACACAAGGATCCGCAGATGCCTCAGCGGAGCACAACGACCCTTCCAGTCACATCAAAGAGGTAACACGGAAGTGTTTTTTTTGTTTTTAAGATTTGGTTAAGGCAGTGGTTTTCAAACTGGGTGCCCCGCGTTATGACAGAGGGGGCGCTGCAAAAAAAAGTTTTGGAACCACTGGGTTAAGGTGTTCAACGCTCTGCATATTCCAGGTCAGTTCAACAAACCCACCGGAGTCGGCGCCGGCCTTGAGCTCCCCCAGTTCTACTTCCACACCCACCAAAGCAGAGCAAGCAAATCCCCCGACTTTCACCCAGTCTCTGCCCCAAACACCACCAAATGCCAAAACTTTGCCTCAAAGCCAGGAGCCCGCCAAGAAGACCTTGAGCTCCTCTGGGGTCCACAAAGGCCTAGCTCTACAGGCCAGCACTGGGTTCTCTCTGAGTGCCCAAACGCCGCGACCTAAAGCATACATCATGGGTGAGGATGAAAAGCAATGTGGTAAATTGTTTAGTTGTCCACCTGTGATAGACTTCCCATTGGTAGTCCGTCACACTGCAAACACAAGTTTGGTTCCCTCTAGTGGTGTGTTACAAAACTCCATCAAAAAAATTATTTACATTTTGTACAAACAATATTAAAATGAATACCATTAAATAATGGTTATATTTTAGATTATAATGTATTGTAGTATAATACATTTCATACATGCTCTATTAAAAAATATTTCAAATAAATGCTATTTAAAATTTAAGTCAATATAAAAAATTAAAACAATGCAAAACAAAAATACATTTAAAAAATTGTGCTTTTGCGGTGAACAGTACCACATAAATAGTGAGAACTATTAATATTTAGTTTTTTTGTTCTGAAGTTTCACAAAAACTACTTCAAACAACAATATTAAATTAGTGGAATTTCTGTATATACATTTTTTTAAATTTTGAAATATGAGCAATTTAAATAAAGGTGAAAAATGAAATATCCTTTGGATAAGTAATGTGAACATTTGAATTACATATTTATGTAATGTTAATTTTAAAAAATACTATTAATTTTAAAAAATACTATAAAGACTAAGAATTGAATGTTTGTATTTCTTTTACCCAATTTAGATACTTTTTAAGGTCCAAGAAGGAAATGAACACATTTTGGCATGAAGTAAAACATTTTCTATGATATGAATTATTTGTAATGGCATAATTTGGAATTCAGCTTGTACTTGATGTGGTGGCGTCACTTTTGGGTGGATGTCGGATTTCCAGGCTGCCCCGGTGCCGTCGAGGGGAAGCTGGGCAAAAACCGCACAGAGGCTGACTTGCGGCGCTACATCGATGAGCGCGAGCGTCTGGAGAAAGAGCGCGAGGAGGTGAGGAGCAGCCTTGCCAGCCTTAAAAAGGAAAGGAGGGAAACCAAAGAGGAACTCAGTGCCTGCCAAGGTTAACATCAGTACTTGTTGGTGGCTATGGAGCAATTAAACCAAAGAAAGAAGTTGAAGAGGTAACATTTTTGCTTCAGATCCCAAGCAGCAGGCCTCACTGGAAGCCCGGCTGAAGCAGATGGAGGAGGCAAGTCGGGAAGCTGAGAACCGGCGCGTGGAGGTGGAGCTGCTGCTTGTGGAGGTGAAAGAAAGCCTGAAGAAGGTGGAGGCTGGGCCGTTCACACTGGGAACCACACTGGACTGCAGCCTCCAGGACACGGTCAGCCACCATGAACCTAATCCAACAAGTCCCAAGTACAAACACGTGCGTTAACTTTACATTTTCTTCCCTAAGGCTAAAACAGTGAGCTCGCCTTCTGGGCAGACTTCATCGCCGCCACCATCCTCATCAACCTCCCAAGCCCCCAGCAGCCCCACCACCACCAGCGTGGACCCCGGATCTCCTGTCAACTCAGCGTCCGCACTGAAGAACAGACCGGCCTCAATCATGGCCACTAAAGGCAAAGTGCTACAGAAAGCCAAAGTGAGACTCGCCTTTCGCAACATCAACATTACTCAATTTTTCTTCCTGTCGTTTTAAAACCTCCAACCCCTTCGGTCCTACAGGAGTGGGAAAGAAAGTCCACCACGTAAAAAGAAGAGAGCTGCCCTTTTTGGTTGTCCCTGAACCGTTTCCACCAAATGGTACAGTTTGTTCTGGTTCTGTTCTGCCTTGTGTTTCCACTGTAAACCGCAAGGACGACAATGGAGGGAACACAACATGTGTGTGATTGCAGTTAGGTACTAAACTACAAAGTGGTTCAGTACCCCTTGCTGCCTGCAGTAGTTGAACCAAACTGTACTCTTGAGTAGAAACAGCCCTCCTCCTGCTTTGCATTCTCCCTGAACCACTGGAAAAGAGCCCCAAAGGCGGGCATTTCAATGCAGCAGCATTCTGGCCAGTCGACCCGTTAATTCTTCTTCCAACACTGAAAAAGCATCTAAAGTTTGAAACCACTGATGGGCTGGGGATTATAGCTTGGTTCAACATATGCTGGTAGCCGAGATGCACATATTTACACCACTTATTCAGCCTTTTTAGGTAAGTTTGCAAGCTAAAAATGCACTTTTTATTCAAATAAATACGTACTGACAACAAAGGTTGGCTAAGCTACAGTTTTTTTCTTCTTAATTGATCCCAACATCATTTCAACCCAAATGTTTAACCCTTAAGAGATCATTCTCTGCCATTTTGGTCCGAATCAAACCAAAAGGGACTTCAAAAACTGGAAATAATTATAGTTTAACATGCAGAAAATGATGTAAAAATAATTACAAGTGAACATTCACCATGACTTTGACCTAGTTTTGTTGGGGGGGGGAACCACAAAACTATCAATAGGTTTCAACCTTAAATAGGGGCCACCTGACTCTCACCTGTTTTTCCACTAAATTGATCACCTAATGGCACAGCCTTAAGAGCGCGCATATCAATGCTGATATGCATGACCAATGGTGGGTCTTGTTTGTTTTCAGAGAATCTACTGCACCTCCTGGTAAACTGCTTGCGATGTAGCAATAAAAATGTACTAATAATAGTACTTAATCAGGTTAGTCACATTAGACAGCTATAGTTTTAAACACCACTGCATGTACAAAATAGTGTTTGAAGATTAGATACTATTTTTGCAGCAGTTTTTAGTAACATGACATTTTTAAAGGATTTTTTTAAAATAATCGTTTCAGGGTTAAATGACACAGCAGAGAATCACTTTAGAAAAAAGTTCACACTTTAGCTCACTTTACTCATCAAATCATCAATTGTGGACGTGACAAACACACGAGGAAATCCAATACAAGAGCTGGAAAAACGTGGTTTTACAAACATAACATTTTTGTAGAGATGTAATATCGGCATAGTTTATTTATTTATGGAATTTGCTGCCAGTATGGCGCCTCATGTAGCGAATTGCTTACACCAGGAGATGGCGGTTGTCCCCTGTGCGTGTGTGTGTGTGTTTGTGTGTGCAGCAGCGTGTCCAACTGCCATAACAGGGAGGTCAAAAAAGACAGTGGTGTGAAAAACTATTTGCCCCCTTCCTGACTTTTTATTCTTTTGCATGTTTGTCACACAAAATGTTTCTGATCATCAAACACGTTTTAATACTAGTCAAAGATAACACAAGTAAACACAAAATGCAGTTTTTGAATGAATGTTTTTATTATTTAGGGAGAAAATAATCCAAAGCCACATAGCCCTGTGTGAAAAAGTAATTGCCCCTGCACCTAATAACTGCTTGGGCACCCTTAGCAGCAATAACTGCAATCAAACGTTTGCCATAACTTGCAACAAGTCTTTTACACGCTCTGGAGGAATTTTGGCCCGCTCATCTTTGCAGAATTGTTGTAATTCAGCTTTATTTGAGGCTTTTCTAGCATGAAGCGCCTTCTTAAGGTCATGTCACAGCATCTCCATGGGATTCAGGTCAGGACTTTGACTAGGCCACTCCAAAGTCTTCATTTTATTTTTCTACAGCCATTCAGAGGTGGATTTGCTGGTGTGTTTTGGGTCATTGTCCTGCTGCAGCACCCAAGATGGCTTTAGCTTGAGTTGACCAACAGATGGCCGGACATTCTCCTTCAGGATGTTTTGGTAGACAGTAGAATTCATGCTTCCATCTATCACAGCAAGCCGTCCAGGTCTTGAAGCAGCAAAACAAGCCCAGACCATCACACTACCACCACCATATTTGACTGTTGCTATGATGTTCTTTTTATCAGAATCAGAAAAACTTCTGATAACTTATGAAATGCTGTGTTACTTTTACGCCAGATGTAACGGGACACGCACCTTCCAAAAAGTTCAACTTTTGTCTCGTCAGTCCACAAGATATTTTCCCAAAAGTCTTGGCAGTCATCGGGATGTTTTTTAGCAAAATTAGGACGAGCCTTAATGTTCTTTTTGCTTTTTGCGTCTTGGAACTCTGCCATGCAGGCCATTTTTGCCCATTCTCTTTCTTATGGTGGAGTCGTGAACACTGACCTTAATTGGAGGTAAGTGAGGCCTGCAGTTCTTTAGATGTTGCCCTGGGATCTTTTGTGACCTCTCGGATGAGTTGTCTCTGCGCTCTTGGGGTCATTTTGGGCGGCCGGCCAGGTTCACCACTGTTCCATGTTTTTGCCATTTGTGGATAATGGCTCTCACTGTGGTAATCAGGCCTGGGGGTGGCTACAGAAATTCAGGTGTGATAAACCACAGTTATTTTATTTTAAAAAGGGGAAAAAAAATTTTAAAAAAAGGACAAAAAAAATTAGAAATTTTTCCCTCCTTTAATAACGTAAACCTTAATTTAAAAACTGCATTTTGTGTTCAATTATGTTGTCTTCTTTTTTTTATGAGCAGAAATGTGTGACAAAAAAGAATAAAAAGTCAGGAGGGGGGGGGCAAATAGTTTTTCACACCACTGTATATGTAGATGCCGGCATACGCCAACATTGCCGCCATATTGGACATGGCAAACGTCGGCATGGAGAAGATGCCTCATTCCTGTGATACACGGAAGTTTACGACTCATTTCACTGTCCAAACCAAATCCCAATTAAAAACCTTTCACGGGTCTTTGATAGTATTTGGGCCATAGGCCGCATGAATTGACAAGACATTGTTTTGAGCGTACGATTTGCCGATGTTGTGGAAAACACTGTATTCGTTCCTTCATTATGTGGGTCTATGGGGTGGCGGGAATGTTTAAAAAAAAAAAAAAAAAAAAAAAGAAATAGCGGCAGGCAGACACTGTAGTATGCGCGGGAGACTCCTCTGCAGAAAAACTTCACAAAGCTAATTGCTGATGCGTTAGCTTCTAAACATTTATTCATTCATTCATTTTCTATGCCGCTTATCCTCATTAGGGTCGCGGGTATGCTCGAGGCCTTTGAGCGAGAGGCGGGGTACACCCTGGACTGGTCGCCAGTCAATCACAGGGCACATACAGACAAACATTCACACTCCAATGGACAATTTAAAGTCGCCAATTAACCTAACATGCATGTTTTTGGAATGTGGGAGGAAACCGGAGTACCCGGAGAACACCTACGCACGCACGGGGGAAAACATGCAAACTCCCCAGAGAGATGCCCAATGGAGATTTGAACCCTGAACCTCCTGACTGTGAGCCCAATGTGCTACCCACTCGACCCCAGTGCGGCCCAGCTTCACAACAGATGTGTGTTAATTCCACAACAGGAGAGATGTGATTTACACGTGATATTGGAATTGGACAATTTTGGTTTATCCAATATCGTTAAAAAAAAAAGCTGATATCAGATATCCCTACATTTTCGTATTGGATCTTAATATGCCTTATGGAAAATAGTGATGAGCGCATATTATCAGATTCCAAACCTCCACCCCTTAGTACAAGTAACAGGTATAACACAGGAAACAATATAACAAGTACAGAACATGACTACTATAAACATGGTTTGAATTGACACACTTAAAAGGATGGCACACATAAATAGTTAGGCCCGGTTTAAACAAAACATTAGCGACTTGTTCACCTGCAAGCGTTCATAGTGAGCAGATGCGTTTATACAGCAAACGTGTGGACTTTTAGGCTGTAGGCCTCCTGCGGTGCAGTTTGTAGAGGTGAAGGAGCTCCTGGTGACTCTTCCTCTGCCTTCTGCTCCTCTTCTTCTTCAGACCAGCAGGTCTTAGGACATCCCTCCGAGATGAAGACCTGGTGTTTCCTACAAGCAAAAAAAAAAAAAAAATAGAACCAATAAAAAGTATAAAGACGGGGGTTCTTGTGATGGAAAGTACCATTTGGAAACTCACACAAACGTCCTGTTTTCTTCAACAGGGTATATAATATAAGTTGGTGGTGCAAAACTATCACATACCAGACTCCACACCCTTCATTTACCATCAAATTAATATTTAACCAACATTATTAATATTGAACCAAATATTGACCTATTGCAGTCAGCATAATGCCAAACAAGGTAAGAGTCATATTCACGTCAATATAGGATGATGTACCTTATATTGACGTGTATATTGACTTATATTGATGATGTTACCTGGCATTATACTTGTATAGCAAGGTCTGGGGACATTTAAGCAGGTAGATTTCATTATTAAGTTTATACATAGATAAATACTTTATTAATCTCCAAGAGAAATTAATGTTATATGCCATAAGGATTAACTTATGACATTTGCCTATCATTTTTCTTTTGTGTGTTTTGTAAATAATTGTCTTTTTTTTAGCCTTTAATATTTTCCTTCAGAAATCTTCCACCACATTAGGGAATTAACATGTTTTTAGCCTTAAAAAATAGCAAAAAACATATATATATATATATTTTTTTTACAAAAAGGATCCAACTGACATGTTTCATAGTATGTGTTTTCTTTTCGTTTAAGCTATAAATATATATAGTACACATACACACAAGCACCCACACACACATACAGTATATGTTTAGCCTTTTACATTTTTCTTTAGACATGTTGCGCCAATTACTGTATTAAAAGTGTGCTTTGTATCAATGAATAAAAGAATAAAACCATGAATTAATTCAACAAAGAAAAAGGAGCCAACTGACGTGTTTCACAGTAAGGTCCTTCAAAACCTTGACATTGACAGCGGAAACGTCCTCCTGACTGGAGGCACACTCCATTGTTCATGCAAAGGTTGGGCTTGCAAAGGTCGACAGGCTTTTTCACCTCTGTCAAAAAGTAGATAAGAATAGTTAGAATGATATATTTGCCTACATTGATGTTGCGTTTTTTTATCACCTGCACATAACATCTGCACCACCACGTCCTCAAAGTACTTGAGGTCCTCGTAAGACGGGACTGAGATCATATGCTCCTCATAGCCGGCGATCTTCAGCAGCCTGTCCCTCTGCACGTCCCCTATGCCGATGACAAACAGTGACACTCCGTTGTCTCGCAACTTCTGTGCCGGAACCAGAGCATCATCGCTGCCCGAACCATCCGTCACCACCACCACAGCCTTGTTGACCCCGGATCGTGCTCCCCCGGCCACCGTTAGGACGTCGGAGTACACGTGGAGCAGGGCCGTGCCTGTGGACGCCACCCCGCCGATATAGCTTGCCTGACCCGCTGCCTTGAGGATGGCTGAGCCCGTCTCGTGGGTGTCCAGCCTGAAGACTGTGGTGGCTTTCTGGCCGTAGGTGACCAACGCCATCTGGGCAACGTCGCGATTGACGTCAAACTGGACGGTGAGGCTGCGCACAAAGTCGCGCAGGGTGGCAAAGTTGTTGCGGCTGACGCCACCTGAGGCGTCGAGGGCGAACACCAGGTCAACTGCTTGGCCGAGGCAACCTTGGGGCACAAAGATAAGACATTATGGTCAACAAAAAGTATATATTATATTTTATATATATTTTTTTAATTTTATTTTATTTTTAGGTACGTTGCGGTCGATGTTATGTAGGCCTGTCATGACAACACCTTCTGCTGGACGAGAATGACAAATTACCGTCGATAATAGATATTAATATTTTTTGGGACCATATTTTCATGAATTATATGGCATAATAATGCCAATAGATATCAAAAGGAATAAACTTGAATTTCTCAAACATATTTAATGCTGTAATTGGAATGTCAAAAGCATTTAATTAAAATTGCAGATGCAATTGTAATAGCTTTATTATTTTTATCACTGTTGTTTTATTACCACCATTTGACAGGATGTGCGCTGCTCTTGTTTGGAAGGCTGGAAAAGTGAAATGTATTTGTGTTAAAAATGTGTCTTGACCATAGATACTCTTGACTATAACTTGCACCAAGTCAGCAGTCGCTTGCTGAGCTCAGAGAACGTGAGCTTATGATCTTGTTTGGTGGCTAGTAAGAGCATTGAGGTTTTTTGCGACTTAGCCAATGTTTTGTTCAGGACGGCGCTGGTTAGTGTTTGTGAAGACGTGCCGCTGTTGCTACGAAGCCGAACATCCGAACTGCCAGTGTGAAATTAACAGCGACAGAGACGAATGTCCAACATGAAAGTAACTTCAATGTGCTGAGTGAAGCCTCTTGTAATGCAGCCTGTGCGTTAAAGAGAGCGGAGACAAGTTTTAACCATTTAATAAACCGATTTATCGATTAGCCGATATATGGATTATGGTGACAGGCGTAAAGCTATGTCATTTCAACCCTGTAGGGGGTAGTAAATCACATTAGAACCTGGTTCGGTGACTTCACTGTTAATGAAAATGAGTTAACAACAATCTGACCAGAAAAGAGCACCTTGTGTGTCCACACTGCAGATCTTGGCCTTGAGTTCAGGGATTTTCGCAACCAGCCTGTGAGGAGAGGCATAGGTGAGCGTCCTTTGAGGGTTTCCTGTGATGTTATTGAGCGCCCCCTTCAAGCTTTCCGGTCCCACAGCTATGAGGAAGATCTCTCTGTCCCGTGCGTACTTCGACGGCTCAACCACCTCGTCCACAGAGGGCGTGCCGGTGAGCAACACCACCACACGTGGGAGGTCGTCACTGACGTCGGCAAACACTGGCGCACTCACAAAACCGTTGTGCGTGATGTACCGAAGCGCCTGGCCCGTCTTGGTCTCGCCGGCCACGAGCTCTAGAGCGTCAACCGCCTTAAGGAGACCCTTCAGATCGCCCCTGAACTTGCCAACCCTTGCAGCGACGCGAGCGTCTCCGCCAAATACAGCCAGGCCAACTTTGCTGGGCGTGTCCGAGCCAATGACAGTCTGCAGGAACCGTCTCAAAAAGAACTTGAGGTGCAGGAAGCCTTCCAAGGTGAGCGTGGCGGAGCCCTCCAACAGGAAAAGCAGATCCACTGAACAATCCAGTGACAAAGCAGGAGCTAAAGAGAGACAGGAAGGATCAGCCATAGATTTGTGTCTTGACCCCTTAAATTGCCAAAGTCGCAAAACTGATGAATTTAACAAGCCATTCTGCAAATATCTCATGTAGAACTACCTCATGTAGTTCATACTTTACACAAGGAGATGGTGGACATCTGTAACTTTAATTTTAGCAACATTTGTGGCCGTGGCTTAATGCAAAGTGTAGGAGTCCCGTGCCCATGACGTTGTCCTTCAACATAACATCCATCCATTTTCCGCTTATCCGAGGTCTAAGCAGGGAAGCCCAGAGTTTCCCTGTCCCCGGCCATTTCGTCTAGCTCCTCCCGGCAGATCCCCATGCGTTCCCAGGCCAGCTGAGAGACATAGTCTCTCCAACATGTCCTAGGTCTTCCCCGAGGCCTCCTACCGGTCAGGCGTGCCATTAACACCTCATCTGGCTCTTCTCAATGTGGAGGAGGAGCAGTTCTACTCCAAGTCTCTCCCGGATGACAGTGCTTCTTAACCTCTCTTTATGGGGTTCTCAGGGCCCAGCCACCCTGCAGAGAAAACTCATTTTGGCCGCTTGTACCCGCGATCTTGTCCTTTGGGTCACTACCCAAAGCTCATGATCGCAGGTGAGGATAGGAACGTAGATCGAGCGGTTAATTGAGAGCATTGCCTTTTGACTTAGCTCTCTCTTCACCACAACAGACCGGTGCAGAGTCCCCATCACTGCAGACGCCGCACCAATACGCCTGTCCATCTAGCGTTCCATCCTTCACTCACTCGTGAACAAGACCCCGAGGTACTTAAACTTTTTTCCTCCACCTGAGGCAGGACCTCATCCCCGACCCGTAGATAGCACTCCACCCTTTTGTCAGCCGAGAACCAAGGACTCGGACTTGGAGGTGCTGATTTTCATCCCAGCCGTTTCGCACTCAGCTGCGAACCGATCCAGTGAGAGTTGAAGGTCACTGCTCGATGAAACTAACAGAATCACATCATCTGCAAAAAGCAGAGATGGAATCCTGCGGCCACCAAATTAAAAACCCCTCAACGCCCTGGCTGCGCCTACAAATTCTGTTCATGAAAGTAATAAACAAAATCGGTGACAAAGGGCAGCCCTGGCGGAGTATAACCCTCACTGGAAACAGGTCCGACTTACTGCCGGCAATGCAAACCAAACTCTGACACCGGTCATACAGGGAACGAACCGCCTGGTTTAGGTGGTCCGATACCCCATGTTCCCGAAGCACTCCCCACAGTGTTCCCAGAGGAACACGGTCGAATGGCTTCTCCAAGTCCACAAAACACATGTAGACTGGTTGGGCAAACTCCCATGCACCTTCAAGGACCCTGCCGAGAGTATAGAGTTGGTCCACAGTTCCACGACCGGGACGAAAACCACAATGCTCCTCCTGAATCCAAGATTTGACTATCCGGCGGATCCTCCTCTCCAGAACCCCTGAATGGATCTTACCGGGAAGGCTGAGGAGTGTGATCCCACGATAGTTAGAACACACCCTCCGGTCCTCCTTCTTGTAAGGCAGGACCACCACCCCGGTCTGCCAGTCCAAGAGCATCAACCCCGATGTCCACACGATGCTGGAGAGTCGTGTCAACTAAGACACGCCCACAGCATCCAGGGCCTTTAGGAACTCCGGATGGATCTCATCCACCCCACGGAGCCTTGTGACCAAGGAGCTTTTTGACCACCTCGGTAACCTCAGCCCCAGAGATAGGAGAGTCTCTTACTTGTTGGAAGACATGTCGGTGCGATTCAGGAGGAATTTAAAGTATTCCTTCCACCAGTTCACAACATCTCAATTCGAGGTCAGCAACACACCATCACCACCATACATAGTGTTGACTGTGCACTGCTTTCCCCTTGAGAAGGTGGGTGGTGGTCCAGAATGGTGGTCCAGAGTTTTTGCCTCAGTGACTGCCAGGGGCGCAGAACGCTTGGCCTGCCAGTACCTGTCAGTTGCCTCCAGAGACTCATGGGCAAAAAGGGTAGATAGGCTGATAGGACTCTTTCTTCAGCTTGACGGCATCCCTCACCACTGGTGTCCACCAACAGGTTCTGGTATTACTGCCACGACAGGCACTGACCACCAAACGTCCACAGCTCCAATCAGCCACATCAACAATGGAGGCGTGAAACATCGCCCACTCGGACTCAATGTCCTCTGCATGCCTCGGAATATGGTCGAAGTTCTCCCGAAGGTGGGAGCTAAAACTCCTTCTGACAGGGGAGTTTGCCAGACGTTCCCAGCAGACCCTCCCAATGTGTTTTGGTCCACCAGGTTTGAACAGCATCCTCCCCTACCATCGGAACCAACTCACCACCAGGTGGTGATCGGTTGACAGCTCCGAGGGAAAACGAAGTCCACTGTTGTAATCCATCATCCGGGTTTTTTGAGCCACATTTTGTCTGGTCCCTCCCGTAGGAGCTGTTTGTCATGGGTGACCCTACCAGGGACATGAAAGCCGCCGACAACTTAGCTCCTAGAATCATTGGGACACGCAAAGTCTTCCACCACAATAAGGTGGTGGCTCAGGGAGGAGCAACATAATGTTAGCAGTATAAAGATGTTGCATATTGTATACAGTGAGGGAAAAAACTATTGGAACCCCAGCTGAGTTTGTTACTTTGCCCAGTAACAAAGACGTGATCAGTCTATAATTTCAATGGTCGGTTTATTTGAACACAGAGACAACAATGACAAAAAAAAATCCAGAAAAATGCGTTTCAAAAAGTTATAAATTAATTTGCATTTCCATTATGGAAATAAGTATTTGATCCGTCAGCAAAATCTCTAGCTCCCAGGTGGATCTTATACAGGTAACGAGCTGACATTGGCATAGACTGATCATTTCTTTTTTAATGGGCAAACTTACAAAATCAGCTGGGGTTCAAATAGTGTTTTCCCCTCACTGTACACACACGTGTATATATATATGTACACATGTATACATACATCTATATACTTACACATACATACATACACATATATATATATACATATGGCATGTTCTTTTTCAGAAGAATTTATAGGCACAATAGGTGCGTCCCATTACGTGCATTATTGCAAAGCACAGAAAAGAAGAGAAATCCTTACATAAGCAACTTTTGGGTGTGTGTGTGTGTAGGGTGGTGGTGGGGGGTATTAGTGCACAAACCACAATGCGGATCTCCTCCATAGCCAGGTGGACACACACAACTGTAGCTGTCAGCAACTTCTGGGACACATGTTCCTCCATTCAGACATGGCTGTGAGTCGCAAGGATCTGAATGGAGATTATTAAAGAATAAAAAATTTAAAAAACCACAAAAAACCAAGATGAGTAGTATCAGAAAGAACTCTACCAGGACAGATGGTCCGAAGGCAGACAGTTGCATGCCTCTTGTAGGCCTTTTTGTACCTGCCAAACACAATTTTTTGTTAACTGAAAATTTCAAACACACTATGCTTTGAGCATGTTTACTTGCCTGTAGTACAGACACTGAGACATGTGTGGGAAATACCCCTTGGAGCCTCTCCAACACATGAAATTCCCCTGTAGCTCCTTCACCGTCTCCAGTGTCTTTCTCGTGCAGGGAAACGCCTCCATCTGGCAGCCTTTGGGAAGAGGACCATAGGCAGAGAATCATGCAATCCTGGGGTTTGTATTCAAAATATGAAGAACAAAAAAAAAACTACATACTATTACCTGGGGAATTACCTGTGGGTATGCTAAGGTATGCCCCGGGCGTATGATAAAAATTCGATTAAATTAATCCCTTGCCACTTTAAAATACAAGCTGAAACGCCAAACCCATAATGTCACTTCCTGTCCGCCATTCACTCTGCTCCCCTTGGGAACACGTTTATTGCAATACACACCAGCAAGTCTTATTTATGTCTACTACATTACGAGTGCAAAGTTGACTATAATGGTGTTATTTCATGTCTAAAGGGCACAGATATAATATGTTGTTAAAAACAACATATTTAGAAAGGTGTAAGCAGGTTTACTAAGCTCTAACTAAAAAATATTACATGTACGCATTGGATTATGTTTAGCATCTCAAATGCACAAATTGTATCCAAGTGGCTCTCTGCATGTGGAAGGAAGTTTGGAATTATGTTGTTGTAAGGTGAATGATTGATATTTTAACGGGCATTTGTGTCATTCAATAAAAGAAATAAGAAAACCTTCTGGCTCCCAAGTGCAAAAAGGCAACTTGTTGGACGCAAAAAAAGTACTCAACTGTATTCGGACGGAAAACTTTTTTTTTTTTTTTTGCTTGTACTCTACCGGCAGGAGTGGCGTTGCATAGAGAGATGGCGGCAAGCGTCGTGCACAAGCCATTGACAGCATCGTGGAAATGCTCAGCAAAAAAAACATGTCTCTCCATTGGCTCGCTGGCTAGGGCATGAAGCTTCTCCCACCTGCACAGCAGTTAATGACGTTTTAATGAATGGCGCATGAATGGCGGCGTTTCCGTAATGGTCAGCAAACATACTACACCTTGGGTAGCGTACGCCAACAGCAAATATTACAACGCCTTCCTTTTTGAGCCGCATCGCCGCCGCCTGTATAGCGTTGCCTTGTGACATCCCGTCTGATAGCAGGATGACAACGCGGGCCACGGCGGACGAGTTGCGGCCGCCTGGAAAGCCTTTCCTGAGCACGTACTTCAGAGCCAGGCCGGTCTGGGTGCTGCCGCCCCTGTTGAGAAAATCCAAACAACTGTGACACAGGCAGCGGCCGTGACTGACAAGCAAAATACGGCGCTAATTCATGTTGGCTGACTTCCTACTTGAGCTGGACACGTGGGCGTGTCAGTGTGTTGAGATTTTTGTCACCCCAATGCTCATAACACGCATTTAAACCCAAATATAAAGACACGTGCCAGCAAAAAATAACCTGAAAAGTGAAAAACATGAGTTCAAACCATCATACTTTACACTAGATATCCTCAAACCTCAGTCCAGCTCAGTGACCATCTAAAGACAGTTTAGAAAAGAAAATGCCACCAGAGTATGGAAAAGAAGAACAATCCCACCCCAAAAGGTTTTAGAACCACAAGGAAACAAAGCACAAGGACTTGATCAACCATCAAACAAGTGTGTCTCTCAACATTTAGAATTTAAAAATCCGACAGTTAAGACGCACCTGTAAGAAACCTTCTTTATCTGTATCATCAGCTCATGTTTGCTTGTGTATGAATCCAGGGAGAACTCCAACTGAGGAACTGAGCCAAACTGGATGAGTCCAACACGAACCTGGACGAGGAAAGGGGGTACAAGAACGTGAACGAAAGAGAGGTAAGTCTACGTCGGGATTTTTCACAAAGGGGGGAATCAAACCTTGTCCGTCCCGATGTCAAGGGCTTCACAGAGTTTGACGGCGTAATGTTTGGACCTCTCAAAGCTTCCCTTTCCCACACTGTAAGAACCGTCCATGAGGAAGAGGAGGTCCATGACTCCCGAGCACCGCATCGCTTCCAGACAAAGATCATAAAATGAGACAGTGATTGTGGTCGGTCTTTCTTAAAAGCCTCAAGAAATCCTGGGCACATCTGGTGCAGAAAACGTACTCTCTGCTACCGTGCTGATCTTCTTGATGGTCTCTTGGCTGGTGTGGATCTCCTGCACTGAGGCACCCAGCTGAACTAGGAGAGAACATGGAGGTCGGCACATATATGGCAGATCCCAAGAAAAACAATAGTACCTCGGTTTTTGTGAAAACCTGGGTAATTTGAAAAAAGGCAATTGCCTGTGTTTTCCACTATTATCCCCCAAAAAAAAAAAAACTTTCATGAAACACCTTCTCACTTGAGGTTAGAAGCGTCAAAACATTCCCAAAAAGATACACGCTTTGTAGACTGTGTCCCAAAAGGGTCCCCCTTTGACCCTGGACCAGAGGATAAACAATTCAAAGCTAATGCGAGTGGACATGTGAAGCAAGCCATTCTTCCCGACTGTTCACTTGGAAAGACGATCCAAAGAAGAGCAGGAGAGAGACAGCGAGACATGCGACTTCCTGTTCAGTAGCCATGTGAACGTGCCCCGTTGTCCCTGGCAACTCTGGCGGTGTTGCCGGGGAATTTGACCCAAGTTCTGGCTTTGTTTTTCTAATTTGAATACAACAGAAAATGCCTACCATTAGGTGTTTTTTTTTTCACCTCAGTGTATTAAATGGGGATATTGTTCATAATTAATATCATATGAAAATGTCATGTGATCAAGATCGTACCATTCTAACTACGTGTGACCCGTTACACAAGAACACATAGTGAAGCCCGGCGTCTATTCTAGATTTGCAGTTTTGGAATTATTTTGCAAATGTTGAGTCTGTTTATACACAGCAGCTTTGGTTTACCAGGGATCAGGAACCTTTTGGCTAAGAGAGCCATAACCGACACATATTGTTAAATGTATTTTTGTGAACATCATATCCTATTTTTTTTTTAGAAAGTGAATACAACTAAAAGTGTGCCAACAATTTTAGACGATAAGTCGCTGAATTAGATGGATGAAAGTGCTGACAAGGTTTTATATTTGGAATGTCATTTTTAATTACACAAAACATTATAAAATTCAATTATATTTTTAAATGTAATATTATGACTTTATTCCCACAATATTTTAATACTTTACAATGTATTGGTTGTTTCGTAATATTGCTGTTACTAAAATTACACTGTTTTTACTCATATTTTTACAAGTTAATTTGTGTAAAATTGTGACTTTTTTCCTCTTAATATTTTGAATTTCCACGTTTCCTATCTTAAATTTTCCATTTTTTTCAAACTTCTCATAATTATGACTTTATTCTTCTTTTCCATAACCTAATTTTCAAAAAACTTTTTTTGGTTAGATTACAACTTTTTTTCTCCTAATATTTTGACTTTATTTTTCTGTAAAATCACTGCTCATTTTTAAAATTTTTGCCTGTTTCTTAAACGTTTTTTGTTAAATTGTATTTTTAGATTGTGCTGCAGGCAAATAGGTCACTCAGACCACATCCCTGTTGCAAAGCAAGATATGTTACATATATTTTAAGAAAAAATAAATTAAAGTAAATGTTATGGTGGTTACAAACTTCTGAGAGCCACATGTGATCATCAAAAGTCTGGTTCCCGAGCCATAGCTTCCCTACCCCTGCTATAACATCTTATACCTGTCTGTGCTTTGGGCACCAGGGTTTTGCAGCGCCAACATTGAAAGTGCTCCCAAGCAGCATCAAAAACGTAAACAAAGGTGATGAAGGCACGAAGAAGCTAACACTCCCCCAGACTCTCCCTATCGAGCATTCTCCTCGCTAACGTGCGGCCTTTGGCTAATTATAAATGGACCAGTTACAACGCCTTATCAACCACAGCACAGTATGACTTTCCAACTGCAACATGGCTAAACAGCAGCAAGAACATTCGATGATAAGCCGCGTATGGACAAAAGCAATTGAATCAGATTTAACTATGAAAATGTTTAGTTGAAGACAGCCCTGATGTGTTTAGACTTACTCTTTCAGTAACACTATTTTGGATATTTCTACAAAGATTTATAGTTACACTGTACATACATTCCAAATGTACTCTTCTGTCGAAAATCTTAAGAAGAAAGCAGTAACACATTTTTAAGTAGCCGCATGCACAACAACTGAAATCTTGACCCTCTTTCATCGTTGCATGCCCTCCTGACAGTGAAAGTTAAAGCTGATTTCTTCTAAGCAAAGTGACCACACTGCTCCATGACAAAGGGGATGAGTCCCTCAATGCAAAAGGAAGTCTATCAAGCCTGGACAAATCACACCTACTTGAAATCCCTGCAGATACTATTCCACTATTCCTCTATTTAGGCATGATACGGAGGGATTAAGTGGATGTCTGCCGCTTTGCTCGAGTTCAAAGTCGTTAAAAACGGCATGCTGTAAATACTGGGGATGGTGCTAAAGCTGACATTTTCAAAAACAACTGAAAAATGATATTTCCCTCGCAGCTCCCGCCTCTACCTTCAGGCAAATACAGGAAATCCTTTTGAAGGAGGTGACATTTCTGTCACACTTCGGGCAAGTTTGCAAGAAAAGGCAGTGGGTGACTCGGTTTTCATTATTCCTTTTAAATGGTTGGACAAAAAAACTCCAATTACTCTGTCCCATATAGCCAATAATATAACAAAAATATATTTTATATGGAATAATCATAGATTTAAATGCATAAAACAATGTCAAATGGCTGGACCAATAAATTCAGGCGAAACCGGATACAAAAACAAAAACTCGGGCGTACAAACCCCGACTGTACGTCCATTTTGACTTCCTGGAAATCACCGCACGTCAAAATGTTCTTCATAAGCTAAGAAAAAGTAGTTTTATAACTCTGAATGAACAAAGCACAGGTGACATATTAGGTTTGAATAGTTCACAAAAGCATTCAGAAACAAAACTAGTGGAGATATATACGGTACATGAGGGAGGCAAAAGCACCAACTGACCTTGAAAAAGCAGCAGCAGCAGCGGGGTGGGCATGCCACCATGATAGTGGATATCTGGGAGGAGCATGTTGGGATGCCTGCAAAGAAAAACATAAGCATTGGCAGAAAACATCAAACAAATTCATGTTTAAGATTGTGCTTATGCCGCCTCTCCCTGTCCTTTCCCTGCTGTGTGGGATACAGTTGCCCTGGTAATAGAAAAATAGAAACATTTATAACCCCGCCGCCTGTCTTTCAAAGGGTTGGCAGGTTAGAAAACACCTCTAGCGTGTATAATTACAGAGCAGCTTCATGCACAGTCCAAAAATTACCCACCTGTGCAAGGAACAGCAGCAATGTAATTGTGTAATCTGAAATACCAGAGCACAGAAAAACAGCACACAAAAGCATCCAGGGGGTATTTCAAAAGTTCCACGACAGAGGTTTCTGTTCCTTTTTACTTTCAGCACGGCCGCCTTGTCATCCTGGGTCAAGTCAGATTGTGGAAGGGCCAGAGGTCTTGACCCAGACAGGTAACAGTAGCCGCGTTTTAACTGGAGAAGCCGGACAAATTGGAGCACGTCTGCGTGCTTCAGTACAAAGCAGGAGCAGGAAATTGCAGACATGCGACACGTGGTGTCCACCTCCAGGTGCTGCTGGTGGCAAGGTCGATACAAAAATGGCCTGAGACAGCCAAAATTATACGCAAGATAATGTTTGCTTTGTACACCTTAAAGCTGAAGTAAAAACACACAAGCACATGCATGTTTTATGTTGCAACATCCATTCAAATATACAAATGATAAAACTCTTGCACAAGTGTTTAATATAGGATTTTTTTTTAACGAAGATATGACAATTCTAAAATGAATTTCGGGCAAACGTCACCCATTCAACAAAACCAAAATGACTAGAAAAACACTGAAATGCCTCCACGGGGTTAATATTCCTCCACTGACACGATCAGATGTAGTAATTTATCAATATACTGTACTTTAAAGAACAACATTAACAACTTTCAGTATAAACTGTGGAATTCTGCAAAAAACATTGTCAATTTCATATGACAGTGTCAATCAAGAAGCATTATTATCTTAATACAGTCTTCCTATTCAATTGCAAGTGTACCTGCTTTGTAAGAATGCTAACAGTAGATGCTTTACTAATGGTCCTAAAGCTAACTATTCCATGGAAATGTCTCTACTTACAAAAGGCTCGTCAAAAATCCACTCCGGGCCAACTTCTGGTGTTTCAGCACAGCTCCCATCCACACACAGAAGAGCAGTCACCGCACCGCCACTCGGCTCCACCTACACGGTGGGCTCGACTCATCCTCTCCTCCCAGCCGGCGCAAAGGGGGGAGCCCTACTTGTGTCGACGTGAAACACAAAACACTCAACTTGGACGTCTTGCAATGGAACTTTTATGTAAAAGTCAAACACAAATACACCACCTGTGTGCCAGAGAAGAACTTAAAGGCGACCATTCTACACACACTTCTACACACATCAAAAATATTAAAACTTATAAACAACCAGAATGGACTGTAAACTTGTTTTTTTTTTTAAACCAGAACCACATTATGAGATTGAGAGGAACATGTAGTTAGGACTGCAAATGTTTGACACAGAGCTTGAGTAAGGACAGCTGCAGCTCCATCATCTGCTCCAGATGCTCCATCTGTTAACACAAGTAAAAATATTTGTCTTTTTTTAAATTCTGTATTAGCGGTGCTATTTATTTTCCAAACAAATACACCCAAGGGTTGCGCGGTTATTAAACCTTGTAAGTCAAATTGACTAGAAATTTCTCAAACACCAGTAGAAGACACCCACTATCATTTTAGGGTGTTTAGCCAGATTGCCCCGAAATTTGGTAAACATATTACAGGGACAGAAATGCGTGTGTGTGTGTGTCAAATTTGAGCGAAATTGTTTGGAAAAACATCTTTGCATTTGCATCTTTGCATTACGTTTTGAGGATATCTGTATTCCGTGTATCCTAGCATGTCTTTTGCCTAGAGACAGCTCAAAAACAATGCGACAAAGAGCAGCCAAAATACAATACGCTTAAAAGGTCAGCATGAAGAGCACAGACCTTGGTCTTCAGGCTCAGACAGCAGCATCCAGAGGTCTGGGCTTCTGGGGGGGAAAAAAGAAATAAGACTTAAATTGTATGAATTATTAGAAATTGTTTTGACATCACTCATCAAATAATCAAAATTCAATCATTTAAATAGATAGCCCATGTCAAAAAAAGGCAGTAAAATTGTAACATGACCAAGACTTACGGAGTTCTGACGCAGTGCTCTGTAGTTGCTTCGGGCTTTGGGGGGTCCGCTCATTAGCTGCTGCTATATTTTCCACACTCCTGTCCACGGTAGGTGTCGGGTGAGGAAGAGTAGTACAACTGGTGCTATCCTTCTGGTTAATGACAGGAGATGGACTAGAAGGACTTGTGATGTGGGCCTGCAGTGCATCCATGACCAGGGCTGTGATGGGGCCACCGCCCTTCTCAGCAGGCAGGGTGACTGAGAGGGTGTTGGCAGAGCCATCGAACGAATGCGCGGTGGCGAGGACACCGCTCAGCAACAAGCTGTGAAACATCTGCAACACTTGTGGTGGCCACTGGGCAGGGAAGTGCACCTTACCTGTGGAAGAGACATGTCAATACCATTGGCAAGCTTCTAGGACAAGATCGGCGGGCTTACCAGCCAGAGTGCAGCGGGCTATCGGGAAGGGGAGCAGCAGCAGGTGTTTGGTGATGGGCAAAATTCGAGATACTGGCAGTTTTTCCGTGTTGCCAAAATCGGCGTAGAGGACTGACACCTCATTGTCGGCCACCTCCAGAACCACAGCACGGTACCAGTTGTCATCCGCTGGTAAAATAATTACCTTGTGGTGATTAAATGTACATTTGTAGGATCTGAAGTTAACTCCTTATCACCATGGTCTTCAGGCCAGGTTTTTTACATTCCTGCATAAAGTGATACCTTGTAGAGCCACAATATGTAATAATGGTGCAATTTCTGTAATACATTTTCACATCATTATGTAATAACACATTTTGTAATAAATTACATATTGCAAAACTGACTACTAAATGCGGATGCTGCACTTCCATGGGGAACAAAATAAACCACTGAAATGGACTATTTAATTACAAAAAAACACATTAGGCATGTCATCTTCTTTAGAAATCACTGTAAGACACCTGTATGTTTCATTGGTCAAACCTAAAACAAATGTAGCTGTATTGATTATAATGGAGAACGTCTTTGCAAGCTAGAGACAAAAACTATGTGAATTATTACTGATATGAAAATTTACAGTGCACTGAAATGTTGGACGATATTCATAAATCAAGTATGGAATATGTTCCGCCATTATTGTACATGGCAAAGCAAAAAAACCACAAATACGGGGAAAAAAATCTTTATTCAAGCTTCAACATTTGCAAAAGCCTTTAAATGGTCTCTCACTCTAGTCCCGTAGGATACACAATTGTTGACACGAAAGATACAAAAGGGCATTGCTACAAAAGCTGGCTGTTCAGAGCTCTGTGTCCAAACGTATTAACAGAAAAAATAATACAGCCCTGATCAAAGTCTTAAAACCAGTTGAAAAATTGCTAGAATGGACCATTTGCGCACTTGGATCTTAATGAGTTTTTAAGTAGAACACATGCAAAAGCAAGGGGGAGTGTGACAAAAATACTTTGAAAAAGTCACTTATTGAAAACAGCAATGAAACCGAAATAGGCTGTTTATCAGCTGATCAAAAGTTTAAAGCAATCGCTAAAAAAAATGACAAAAAAAACTCTCCAAACCAGAACAAAAAATGTCCTCAGTCGGACTCAGTGATGAGTAGCTCTACCAAAAATTGGTTTAGGAATGCTGAATGCAAGTGTTACCAGGAAGCTAGTAGGAACATTGCTCCAAGAGGTGAAAATGGCTTCCAGAGGGCATCAACTGTCTGGAACTTCCTTTGCCATGCATCCCCAAATGTTTTCTACAGATTTTAAATCAGAGGAACATGCAGGACGGTCCAAAAGAGTGATGGAATTCTCCCTGAAGAAGTCCTTTGTCTAGCGAGCATTGTGAACTGCAGTGTTGTCCTGTTGAAAAACCCAGCTGTTACCATACACGAGGGCCCTCAGTCATGAGGGATGCCTGCTGCAACATTTGCACGTAACCGGCTGACCCCCCTGCACCACCTGAAGCTCCAGTGTTCCATCGAATGAAAAAGCACCCCAGATCATGATGGACCCCCCGCCACTATGCGGGGTAGAAAACATCTCAGGTGGGATCTCTTCGTCATGCCAGTAACGTTGGAAGCCATCTGAACCGTCAAGGTTAAATTTTTTCTCATGAGAGAATAAACCTTTTTTCCACCTTTCAATGTCCCATGTTTGATGCTGCCTGGCATCCTCCTCTTTGCCTATCCTCACGTTGGATAGCTACAGGGATTAGTTGCTGGAGATAGTGGAAATGCGGTAGGTAAACTTGTCCACCACCTTCAAGGTGTGGTCGTCTGCAGGGGTGGTGCTGACATCTTGGCCCATTATGTTGGTTTCCTTCAGGTTGATGGTGAGGGCGAACTCTGTACATGCCTCCGCGAAGCAGGTGATGAGTCGTTGAAGAGCATCCTCAGAGTGGCTGTGTTGGGGACAACCTTTTGTCAGGAATACAGCTCCTGGTAGTGCTCGGCCCATCTCTCCATCTGTTTGCCGCAGTCCTGGATGATGTCCCCGGCTCCATCTCTTAAATGCCCCCCTCGTTGTTTATTGTTCTTTTGCCAAAAGGTATCAAGGGCAGCCTTGTACACAGCGTCGCAAATGAAGTCCCATCGTGCATGGGGGCTGTCTGTGGGGAAGTCATCCAGGGACTTGTCGATGGCTCTGGCGAAGCATCTTGCTTTTCTGGCATCGATGTCCTGGTCATGTCGATGCGAATGCGGCCCATCTGCTTGGAGCGAAGGACTGGTCTGGGGCGGAGACGCACCTTGCTGCCGACCACGGAGTGGTCAATGTCAGCACTGTGTTCAGCACGGCTGTTCTGACGATGACGAAGTTCAGCTGGTGTCAATGCTCTCGGTCGATGATGGCTGTTTTCCCTGGCATTATCAACTTGTTGGAGGTCTGTATATCTCTATATATCATACATATATCATATATATCATATATCAAATATATATATATTATATATGTGTGTGTGTACATATATATCTCTATATATATCTATATCTCTATATATCATATATATCATATATATATATATTATATGTGTGTGTGTGTACATATATATCTCTATATATATATATATATATATGACATATAGATATAAATATATTTAATATACACACGTGTGTATACACACACACCTACATATGTAGATGGTTAAAAATTTGGTATAGTTTTTTCTCCCAATAATGAAAACCAATTTTTTAAAAAACTGTTGTATATAGGGCTATGAGCTCACGTATGACCAAGATATTTAATGGAGCATCTGCATTTGCAATTGTAATAAGTTATACAAAAATGAGGCACTACAGAATTACATTTATTTACATATTGCACCATTATTACATAATGCGTCTCCCTTGGTAGCTGTTTTAATCCATCCATTCATCTTCTATGCTGCGTATCCTCATTAAGGTCCCATTTACTTAAAAATGTATATGATTAAGCTTTTAAACTAGTGCTTGTTTCCAAAACATCAAAATAGGATACTCATACCTTACATGCATGTGCATGTTGGTACATTTTCAGCCAACATAAACTTCAACAATTTGCTTTGCTGAAAAAGTCCTCCTTTTAATGATTATAGAAAGATCATGGCTACAAAGCCTTACTTTACAAGTTACTTGCCAAAAAGCTTTTGCGTGTCCTAAAAATGCCATTAAACTGGACCCTGTTGTTACCTGCGGAATGCATGCTAGGCTATAGTCTTTTGCTTGCATACCCGTGTTTACAAGAGGGCACACGCTGTGTAATTATATCTGCTACCAGACACTAAATTACCAGCTTTGGCCTGCAGAAGCACCGGCGGCAAGGCCTCAAGTCAGTAAACATACAAACTGTTGCTCATCAGATAGCACATGAAACAATATCGGATTTAGCCTGTTTTAGACAAAGCTCCTCACCAGAGAACTGGGCGCAACAGGCCACTCCGGGGGCAACTCCGTTGTGATCAGTGGAGGAGGACAAAGTGGCCCGGTTGGTGCAGCAGTATGCAGCCAACTCCAGCATCATCTCCTTAAGCTTTTGCTGGTCCACTGCAAATAAACAATAGAAAGTGTTCATGGTCTGTTTTGCATCCTTTATGAATTACATTCTTACCCTGGTTGGGACAGAGCAGGTAGAAAAGGGAAGGACTAGTAACAGCTGCAATGTAAGGCTTGAAGGGGTCATTGATTGGCAGCTCCACGGTCTTCCAGTACAGTGGAAAAGTTGGGCCTGCAGAAGGGGCGTCACACAGCATTCCAATCATGATCCAAGATCACTTCATCTTATTTTGAGGACACTCTCGCTGACCTGGTAATGGTGTTGCAACACTTTCCACTGTGGACATCCGGTTGGAGGCCTGGATTTGCCCGTCCTCCTTCTCTTTTACATCTTCTCGCCGTTCGGCCCCGGGCGAAAAGCCGGAGTGCACTCCTTTAGGAATTTCTCCAGGGACTCTGCCAAGGAGGTTAGAGATGAGGCCAGCTTTGACACTGTGCCCTCTGCACTCCAGCTCCACGCCGTAAACCTGTTCGGTGACAGTGAGGACACGGGCATTCAGTTTCTCTCCATCCACTTGGGTCTTGAACCACAGAATGGCTTCGCTGCTCCACTTGGAACCCACAGCCTCCACACCTAAAAATACAGCACACATACACTGATTGTCAGACTATTGTGCATGTACCACATGTAGGACAAAGGATTACCAAAATTTATTTTTAATAAATGAAATGAAAGACATACAGTGCCTCAAAATGGATGTTGGAGAACTGTCTTGGTTGACACGTCTCTTCAACATCGGTGGAAGGAATACTTTGAGGCCCTTCTCAATCCCACTGACATACCTTCCGTAGAGGAAGCAGAGTCTGAGGATACGTACGTGGACAGTTCTATCACCGTGGCTGAGGAAATTGGGGTAGTTAGAACACTCCCCAATGGCAAGGCTCCGGGGGTAGACAAGTTTCGTTCTGAATTCCTCAAGGCTCTGGAGGTTGGAGGACTGTCTTGGTTGACAAGCCTCTACAACATTGCATGGAAGTCGGGAACAGTACCTATGGACTGGAAGACCGGGGTGGTGGTCCCCCATTTTTAAAAAGGGTGACCGGAGGGTGTGTTCCAACTATAGGGGGATAACACTCCTCAGCCTCCCTGGGAAAGTCTACTCCAGGGTGCTGGAGAGAAGGGTACGACCGTTAGTCGAACCTCGGTTACAGGAGTTGCCATGTGGTTTTCGTCTCAGGCGCGGAACACTGGACCAGGTCTACACCCTTGCAAGGGTACTGGAGGGTATGTGGGAGTTTGCCCAACCGATCTACATGTGCTTTGTAGACTTGGAAAAGGCATTCGACCGTGTCCCTCGTGGTGTCCTGTGGGGGATGCTCCGGGAGTATGGGATTGGCGGCCCGCTACTACGAGCCATTCGGTCCTTGTACAATCGAAGCAGGAGCCTGGTTTGCATTGCCAGCAGTAAGTCGAGCTTGTTTCGGGTTAACACTGGCCTCCGCCAAGGCTGCCCTTAGTCACCGATTCTGTTCATAATCTTCATGGACAGAATTTCTAGGCGCAGTCAAGGTGTTGAGGGGTCCAGCTTGGTGACGTTAGGGTCTCGTCTCTGCTATTTGCAGACGATGTGATCTTTATGGCCTCATCAGGCTGTGACCTTCAGCCTTTACTGGAGCAGTTTGCAGCTGAGTGTGAAGCTTCTGGGATGAGACTCAGCACCTCCAAATCAGAGGCCATGGGTCTCAGTCGGAAACGGGTGGATTGTACCCTCCTAGTTGGAAGTGAGGTCTTGCCTCAGGTGGAGGAGTTCAAGTATCTCGGGGTCTTGTTCACGAGTGAGGGACGGTTGGAGAGCCAGGTTGTAGTTTTTATCAGTCAACCAGTCCCAGGAGCGTCAACATAAAGGGGCTCAACTCAACAACTCACCTCAAATGATAAGCCACTTTCCTGTAAGTACAAGCCACATATTCCAGGCTAAAAAAATGATGGTAAGTGGTGGAAGCAAAAGCAGCAAAAGTGCTGGTATGAATCTTGATGGTAAAAAAAAAATGCAGCATTTTTTGGTCAAAAATCATCAAGACTACCTGATAGGAAGCAGCGAACGGCCTGGAAGGGCAGCTGAAGGAGTCGAGGTGTGATCGAGCGAAGATGTTTTTTTTCCAATTCAATGCTGTAACCGTAGTCCACAAAGTCCACCGCCACGATGTCTTCAGACTGACCACTGACCTTTGCACGGTACCACACTCCGTCACCTAAGGAAGTAGACAACAACTGGGGAGCAAAATATCCAACTAATTTTCCATCTTCAATATTTGTAGAATACCTGGAAACAAGGCACAGCAGGGCTCGCCCACTTTGGGTTCGAAGGCTGCCACTTCTGCCTCACAGTGTTGCTTCAAATCCGCTCTGAGTCTGACAAGTTGCTGAAGACCTGGCAAGAAAACAGCATTTTATTTGCACACTTATCAGTGCATTATTTAAAACGTGCTTTTTTTTCGGTGCAATTACCAGTGTGGTTGTCAACATGGCAAAAAAACTCTGCAGGATTCACAACAAGGATGGCAGACAGCACCACCAACTGGCCATCGGTGGGAAGCTGAACTGCGGACCATACCAGAGGCACTAGGGAGCACATTAACAAGAATATGAATCAAAATACAAACAGGTTTCCAACTTTTTTTTTTTTTTTTTACCTTGTGGGTCTGCTACAGCTGTGGGTTGCTTTTCATTAGTCTTAACAGAGGAGGGAACGGCGTACCCGGCAGAGATTAACTGCTCAGTGATGTTAGCCTGAGGGTCACTTGCTTCATCCACCATGGTGACCAAAGCTTTACCCTCATGCGCCCCTTGGATTTCTGTACGCAGGATTCTGTTGGATACACGCCGTTGCAGGGCTAACAGGCACACCTCTGGCCAACTCTCTCCAACAGGCTGTATTCCTGCGAGGAGACCGTGGACAGATCATCTGTAAGCTTCAAAGCCAATAATGTAATGTACTGTAAGTACCAATATATCCTGTATTTTGAACATTACTAACCAGCAGGGGGCAGCAAATGTCCACAAGTAATAATCCATTATTTAACCCAAAACAAGTGACACAAAAATGCTATTGGTGACTGATATCCACTCTGGGGATCAAAAACAGTTGTTGAGATATGAACTGACAATGGAAGTGCAAAAATTGTGAAAACTAAATGAAACATGCCTCCCAATGTCCATTTTCTTTACCACTTAAACCAGTGTACAATTGCAATGTATTGCAGTTTATGCACATTTAACAATATCAAAACACTTAACATAAAAATAAAAGTTTTTCCAGCAAGTTACAGCAGTAAAATCACAAAAAAATCAAATTCACATGAAAAATATTCTTTAACTAATACAACTCAATAACTTTGAGTTGGAATAATGGACGTAGAAGCCAAACACATTTTAACATACATTCATATCTATGTATATCCTCAATTAAATGTCATTTAAACCTTTCCAGTCTTACCAGCAAGGGCACAGGGAATGGCCTGCATTGGCAAGGCCAGCAACAGAGAGCAGATGGGTCTCAAATCTCCTAAATCTACGTCCTCGGAGTTGCCAAAATCAATGTAGCCAACACAAACACGTTCCTCGGACGAATAGCCCAGCACTTTTGCCCGGTACCACTGCTTGTCTTCTGGAAGTCCACAAGCAGGCCGTGCATCAAACAAACAATTGCAGTGTGTCACATCTGTATAGTACATTTTGCACCTGAAAACTGGGCGCAGCAAACTGTGCCGGGTGCTGGTCGGAAGTTTTGGGGGGTGGACACCTGATTGCAGTGGAGCCTCAACTTCAGTTGCAACTCCTGAATCACGCCTGCCGACAAAGCGCTCTTAATTTAAGTGTCAAAAATATACCTAAGCGCCCAATACAAAAAAAACTCACCAGCATTCTCCACCTTCTGCACTATCATGTTATCTGGGGACTGCAGGTGAGTGATCACCACAGAGAAGGAGTCACCAACCGCCTGTGTCAACGGCTCTGGCACCTGTGCCCAGGTGTTGTCATCTTTCCCTTGAGAATGACGCTTGAAGTTTTCCAAGGAAGCACTCAGCATGGCGTCTAAGAGATGCCCAAAAAAGGATACGATAATACTCTGATAGGATATTGTGCTATATTTTCGACTCATTTTTAGTGAGCACCAACTTTTATTACAATGTATCCTCTCATGGGATAATACTATAAAGAAGGTTAGATATACTTTAGTCAGTCAGTGTACGGCTTGTGTCGCAGAATAAACTTAATATCTTAACGCACAGACGTCGTCATCTAGCATTATAGCTGGCAACACGAAGGTAGCAAGATAATTGTGTTAAGTCAAGCATGGTTGTGATAGCGTCACGGTCAGGGGCTGCATGAGTGCAGACACCGTGTGCTCCATCTTCCTTTCTTCTGCTCGATGCCCCATCGGTACTCAATTAGGTTCATTTTCACGCATCTGTATATCAACATTTTTTTCCGCACATGGACGAGCTCCAAAACACACTCGTGTTGATGCTCGATGACGTCTTAGCTGCACAAGCTGCACTCACCAATATACGGTGAATGAAAACTTCAGGATGAAACTATTGTCATTTTTAATGTACTTATTTGTTCATAGGATGCACACGCAAGCAATGAACAACTTCATGTAATCTCCTTCAGGTGCAGTCGTAATTGAGAGTGTTAGGCACTAAATCTTTTCAATATTTATTCATGTACCCCATATCGGTGTACACCAGTCTGGGAACCTAGTGCGTAGTACATGTATGTAAAGCATGTATTATTCCAGGCTGTCTATGATACATTGATATTTGTGGACCGCAGTCTTAGGGAGATGTAGGCCTTATGTGTTACTGTTTATATGTACGAGTGCGCATGTTTCTTACTGTGTATGTTAATAATACAACTGTGTTATTTAAGAAATTCCACACTGGTCCTAAATTGTTTGAGCTCCTATTTTTTTCCCCGTTTAGAAGCTGGGTTTGGAGGAGATATACTTGGCCATTTCATCACTTTCACCTTCCACGGCAAGGCACTTAATCATCTAGAGCAGGGGTCACCAGTGTTTTTTTCTTGTGAGAGCTACTTTTACAAAATGAAAATGCCAGAGAGCTACTCATTTTTGTGACATTTATTTTTATGGCTTATTTTAACTTAAAAGCAAATATGCTGGTTTTATCAGAACATTCACATACTGTTCCACAACTCACATTTTGTATTACAGAATGCATTTCTTACTAGTGTTCACACATTATTAACTGTTGGTGACCCCTGATCTGGAAGTACTGATGTTTGGGCTTTGTATGTTAGAAAACTGATAGTGACTCATGCTCTGTTTTGGAAAGTCACAGGACACATTGGAGTGAATGTTTCCCCTGAAGCAGCACTCATGCGCCATGATGCTTGATGGTAGACACGATTATCTTGCTACTCACTTGTGTTGCCAGCTATTTAAAGACAATAGCTGAGAGTTGTGAGCGGTGTACTCACTTTTTTGGGAGATATTTTATGAAGGGCCCGTTGCACAAAAATAGGATTCAAACAGCCAAGATAAATGACTGAGCTGAGCCGGGATGATCAGACACAGATTCATCAAGCCAGTTGAAACCGATTCCGGGTTAGCGAGCATAGCGAGCACACAAGGTTTTCTCGAATAGACCCCGCTATTGATTAGATCCATCATAACAGATCAGTACTTTCCCCTAACAGAAAAAGAAATATAAATAAAAATAAGACAGAGAAAGCCTGTGGTGCACAAATACACTCACTGTGCCACTAAAACCATCAGAATTACAATATCCAAATAGTTTATTGCTTGTTTAACAAATCAGGAACAGCGGAGTACAGTAATATCTATGAACTCTTTCCTGGTTTATTAGCACATCACCATTACTTGCTCAAAGCTTTAACAGCATGTACACGTCCGATTTCCCCTCGAGCGCAATGCCTTATGGGTAATGTAGTGCATGTCCACATTAACATCTCCAAAAACATAGTACCACTGTGATTGATGATGTGAAATCTTGTAGATGTGTGTTAGTATTTATAAGAAATGTGTTTTTTGTACAGAATGTGGGAGACTGGAAATGATAGAATGAATAAATTATGAAATTATGTAATGAGTGCAACATCTAAAATCGAGTATCTGCAATGATTAATATGATTACAAATGTTTCAATTCAATGTAGTAACTAATAATTATTAATAATAATTATTGCTTTCTGATAAGGAGTGAGATGAAATAGATCCTAGTCATTAGGTCATTTTTGTCAAAATATATCCCACTTTCGTGGAACTGGATCTCAGAGTTGAGCAGGAATAACCGTGCTAGCCGGACTTAATCCCTTATCCTAGTTTTGTGCAACGGGGTCGTGGTTGTGTGTGTTGTTGACCAACAGAACTGTTAACTCAAGATAGAGACGAGAAACATGCAAACGGTGGCTTACTAATATTTTGCTCAGTAGGTGCAATGCCCAACGTTGCTTCCACCGCAAAACCTCGCTCAATAAGGAATGAGCTCAAATAACTTCCTAAAAGAAAATAGATGGTGCGTTAAGATAACCTTCACCCCGCTCATTAAATTGCTATCAAGATGCAACTCTGAAGAACATACCCACGGAAATCTGGATGTCCACAGAATGTGCATGAACGTTCTCCAGCGTTTCCACCAGCTTGGCTGTCACAGTCCGGCCAGCCAGAAGCTGTTTCACGGCTTTGCAGCACTCATTGGACCAGCTACCATCTACTGGTTCCACAGAAGCAACATGGCACTCCATTACCTGGAGAGAATCATTTCGCAAGCTCATGTCAGCTTTACAGCGTACCGTTATAGCAGGCAATCACACTAGTGCTGCGTCATAAATTCTGCCTCTACAAAGGGATGAGCAAACAGAAGAGGAAGCATTTATTTTGTACTAACGCAAGGTTGAAAAGGCTCAAGATCAGCAGGCAGGGGCTTGATCCTGTCAAAGGGGACATCTTCTTCATTCCCATAATCAATGTAGAGCACGTGTGCCTTTTTGTCAGCAACGACCTTCTGGATCAGACCTCGGTACCAAACCTAGGTACACCAAAAGTGCATCAGAGAGAATGCTTGCATGCGTGTGAACACGTGCTGCTCACCAGATCACCGGAGAACTGTACTGTGCAAACCTCCCCAACAAGGGGGATGTAAGTGGTCCCAGAGGGCCAGCTGGAAGTCGTCTGGAGCTTGCTGCTGATGCTCTGTAGCGCATCAAACAGCTCGGGGCTTTGGGCGAGCAAATAAAACCTCCCAGGGTTGTAGAATTCTACAACAGATACCTAAGACCCACCCAAAAACATTATCATGCACGTCACGCATTAAAATTTACATTTCAGGAGTGTAGATACCTGAATATCTGATCCCTGTTTAATCTTAATTGTGTGCAAGTCCTTCAGATAAACCCTGCGGGGTTCAAGAGCATCCACCTGCTTCAAATCGACAAAAATGGAGCAAAGCTGAAGATCCGTATATTGAAATTAATCTCCAATGTGTCTTTTCGTTACCTTTAAATCATGCAGGCTGCCTTTGTTTGGCATCACAGGCAAAGCAGTACGCAGATTCTGGTTCTCCCTTTAAAATTCAATGTTTTATAATGGAAGGATGGTCAAACATTGTCCAACAACGGAGATTTCTTTGCTGAGTTTTGATTTGTCCATTTTAATTGTAGATTTTCTTTAGGTTGTTTAATTTGCAATTCAATAATTAAGTCCAATACAATTGTCTTGTAACCTTTTCACTGTTTTCATTTCAGTGCGGCCCAGAATCTGACAAAGATCATATTTAACGTCATTTGTAAAAATAAACAAAATAAAATCGAGCCCTTGGGGCCACTGTTAGGACGCCACTACCTTACATTCCGCATTAGCTTACTTTTCAGGCTGCGCTTCAATGCAAATGTGCCTGTGTGCCTTCCAATCTTCCTTCTGGCACAGCGCAGAGCAGTAGGTCACCTTCTTGCAACGCTTGCACCGCAAATTCCCTGTCAAAATAAAGCATCCACTTTCTGTAGAACTTTGGTTGCTTTTCACTTCGTCACTCACGATTACCTTGCTGACCACAAAAGTGGCAGAGGTGCACAGGTGATGCCTTTAGTCAAAGAGAAGGGAAATCTTTTAGGAAATTGTAGGGAAGCCATTACTGGAGAATTCAATGCAGGTTGAGTACATACAGCTGATGTAGCCACACTGGCTGCTGGGACTACTGGGCAGGAAAGCACAGATACACAATTGGGTTAACATTTTGGCGTAAAGTGAAAAACGAATAAAAAAAATAAAGATTACGTGGGTGTTTACTGTCTCCAGGTGACAACAAGGCCGACCACAGGGGGCTCCCACCCGGCATGGCCAGTCCAGGAAAGGGGCAGCCTTCTGAGGGGCTGGATGACGGCTTTCGCAATGGCAGGTTAGGCCGCAGCAGGCTCGGCGAAAAGGCGTGGTTCATGGCGAACACCGGTCTAATTGACAAATAAGAGCTTCCATGGCACATTTACGACTTAAATGATGAGCAGGACGCCGAATCACGCTGCATTTTTAGGGGCGTATTTACACGAATGGTGAAGAAGTGCTAACTTTTCTTCAAGCTAGCTTAAAAAGTTAGCTTGTTGATGATAATTCATGTGAAGGGTAGAAAGGAGCAAAAATACTGCAATTAATTTATATGACAGCTAGTTAGTACTATTTATATATACATATATATATAATAGGAAAGCAACCATAACTTCCTAAAAATAGATAATTTTCAACTAATTATCCTAATGAGGCGGAGTCTCTGTTACCTGAATACAGCACGTCGTAGGGGGGGAGAAAAAAAGCTTAGTACGCATGCGCAATGATCTCATTTCGTCGGTCTATGAAGTCGCAACTTTTCAGGCTGTCTACTCGTGCGGATTTGTGGCCTGGGTGACGTCATCGCGCCGCGTGAAGGCTGTTCAAAATGCGCCCGACGAACGGTGTCGTCCTTCTCCCCATGGATTCAAGCTATCCTCCGTGGCCTATCATATCCCAAGATTCTTTGCGCGCTTCCGTCCAACCATTTAAAAGTGTCAACATTACGGCCAACGGAGATTTGAACCCGGGTCTTCCAGATCTCCTGACTGTGTGGCCAATGTGCTAACCACTCAGCCACCGTGCAGCCAATACAAAATTGAGTTTGTATAAGTTTAAATGACAATTTCGCAAATAAAATTATGTTTTTAGTGTTTCAACTGTAAATGATTACCTATTGTGCTCAAACTACTGCTCTTGCCAATTTCATCTGCTGTATTCATCGCAAAGATCGGGGAGTAGGGAGAATATTCTGCCTTGCAATTGATTTCTATTATTCTGTCATATGTGAAATGTACAATCTTTTATAACAGGCTCGGCAAATGGCTGCATTTTGGACATGATTGAAAATACAGCGACTATTGTTCAACATGTATTTCAAATAAATATTAGTGTTGTTGTAAAGCAGGGGTCGGGGACCTTTTGGGCTATGGGAGCCATGAATGCCACGTATTTTAAAATGTATTGGCGTGAGAGCCATATCGTGTGTTTTTTTTTTATCCTATGGATTTGAATGCATAAGAAAGTTGATATTTTAATGATTATTTTAAAACTGATTTTTGTCATGTTTTACTTTAGAATGGCGGTGAAAAAATTGCTATTTCTTTTTGTAATATTGTGACTTTCTTCCCACAATATTGTAACTTTTATTAACTTTTTGCACAACCTAATATTGTAAAAATTACTTTAAAAAAACCCCACATTTTTCAATTCTGTGCTACTTCAATAAAATTGTGTCCTCATCTTAGCAGTTTATTCTCATAAAATAGCAATTTCTTTCACTTAATTTGACTTTCTACTTGTAAAATTACAGCAATTTTCCTATTTCTGCTGTTTGTTTTTTTAAAATGTTCCAATTATTTCAACTTTCTGCTAAATTCTCTTCTCATAATTATGACTTTATTTCCGCAACCAATTTTTCCAAAAATGATAGCTTTAGCTTTTATTCCTTGTTTTGTTTTCTCATATTACCACTTTTAGAAAACAACATGTTTTTTTCCCTTCTCTGTGCTAATAAATGATATACAAAGTATATGTAGACTTAACTTCCTATAATTTCCATTTTTGCTGGGGGTTTTTTTAAAAAGTTTTTTTGTTAAATTGTATTTTTTAAATGTATAGCGAACCAATAAAAAAGCAACAGAACTGCACTTATACTGTAGATATTTAAAGAAGTTCTATACATATTTCAAGAAAAAAACTAAAAAAAATAAAATGCTATGGTGTTAAGAAACGAGAGCCACATGCGGTCATCTAAAGAGCCGCATGTGGCTCCCGAGCCATAGCTTCCCTACCCCTGCTGTATGGGTACCATCAACAAAGAAGTTTTGTGTCTGTCACTGGGACATCATGTGGACTGGTGGGTGTCTCCACTGTCCTCTACAAATCTTTAAAGCTATCCTATTCCATTGTGTTTTTTATAAAGTTTACGGTGGTCGTCGTTTGTTCTACACACGTGGGCAAAAGTGCACCCTCAAGTTTGAAGCTCCAGACGGCATGTTTCAGCTCCTTCCAAATATGAGGATAAATATGAGGAAATATGAGGAATGCCACTTTAGAATAGTCCAATGTTTTCCTCTTAGCCATTCTTGGGTGCTTTTAGCTGTGTCTTTTGGGTCATTGTTCTGTTGCAAGACCCATGACCTGCAACTGAGACCAAGCCTTCTGACACTGACCAGCACACTTTTCTCCAGAATCCCTTGATAGTCTTGAGATTTCATTGTACCCTGCACAGATTCAAGACACCCTGTGCCAGATGCAGCAAAGCAGCCCCAGAACATAACAGAGCCTCCTCCATGTTTCACAGTAGGGACAGTGTTCTTTTCTTGATATGCTTCATTTTTTCGTCCGTGAACATAGAGCTGATGTGCCTTGGCAGATAATATTATTTTCAGCGCTCTGTGTGGCTACGTGGCTCTTTAGATGACCGCATCTGATCGCATCAATTTAGTTTTTTCTTGAAACATGTATAGAACTTCTCAGAATATCTACAGTACAAGTGCGGTCCTAATATTTTTTTTTTCCAATTTCTTATTCATGTCTTCTCTTTTATTTGTATATGTACTACACTTCATTAATAAAGGCTCAATGTTTTCTATTTTATCACAATAATCTTCTACGTATCTCTGGACTTTATAATCTTTTGCATCATTTGGTTCCTTGTTCCACCTGTCCTGCCACTTTTTCCTGATTTCATTCTTGACTTTACATTGAACTTCATCTTTGCTATAACTTATTTCTAGATTTATTTCTGCTTTGCATGTTGCATACTTTGCATATCTATCTGCCAATTCATTTTCTAGAATGCCTATGTTAGCCGGCACCCAAATACATTTTAAAGTAATTCCTATATTGCTACATAACCGGGATACTTTTGCTAAATATGTTTCTAATTGATGACAACTTATCTTTTCATTTTTTACTAGTTGAACATCAACATCAAGGTTTTCATTGATCTAATAGGAAGTACTTGGACTTGGGACTCTTGGGGTAATTGTACATTTTTGTCCATCCAAAACTCTTAACCATATTTTCCTATTTTTTCTGGACAATTTAACACTTGTGCTTTTGTTACCGGGACTAATTAATTTTCATTCATTCATTCATGTTCTATACCGCTTATCCTCATTAGGGTCACGGGGATGCTGGAGCCTATCCCAGCAGACTTTGGGCGAGAGGCAGGGTACACCCTGGACTGGTCGGCAGTCAATCGCAGGGCAAGTTTACAGCACCTGGTATTCCCAGGCGGTCTCCCGTCCAAGTACTAACCAGGCCTGAACCTGCTTAGCTTCCGAGATCGGGCGTTCTCAGGGTAGTATGGCCGTAAGCCCTAATTAATTTTGAACAATAAAAAATGTCTTTCACACAAATATTGTATATTTCATGGAATAAACTCAATCAATTGAATACATTGCAAAAAACATAATAAAACAAATATTAAGGTGACGAAAGCATCTGTTCACAATAAACATATTTCATTATAGATGTATATGTGGTAGTATGTGTTATAAGTACATAATGCGTATTTAGTGTGATGCTATTAATATTTGTTTAATGATAGATAACATTCCTCCCCGAAGGGAGGGGAGTGTATGCAATGAGCGATGACGTCACAAACTCCTCTCCGCTCATTGGCTCATCCCTTTTCTCCTCCCTCCCTCCAGGTAGTGGCCATATTTGTTGATGTGTCATAGCAAAGATCCGTACGGGGCCGATCAGCTGCTGGCAAGGCAGCTCAAAGTTCCCCTTTCAACCCAAGTCGCCTGCACGTTGAGCCGCGCATGGATTCACCACACTCGGTGGGTGATTATCGACTACTTTATATGTAATTAAACCTGTGCTGCCCTCCTAATAATGGAGGCACCCTGTAAGCTAGCTTAGCTAGCAGCTAGCACAGCTAATGGCTAATGTCATCAACGTTTAAATTTGTATTTTCTCTGACTAATTCCATCTGTTGAACATCCGCGTCGAGGTGCGGCCCGGTGGGTGTTTATTACCCTCAACAATGTCTTGGACGGGCTAAACAAGACGTTTAGCGGGCTAATAACCTTGTGGGCTAACATCTGCTGGGTTTGGCTTTAGCGAGACTTAAATGGCAGCAATAATGCAGCGAATATGCCTGATTGACTGCAGATTGTGTTTGAAAATCGACACAGTTGCTATTGTCGATGCGTTCGGAGGCACAAGGGCGCTTTAAGTACGCTTGTTATATTGACAGCTGACACCTGTCAAAAGGAGCCCCCACGCCCATTCCCGCGAAAACGGGGATGGTTTTAGTGTTTTTTCCCCCTGCAGTGCAGTACTTTTAACTGTTTAGCCAAGCCATCAATGTATAATCTCGATGGTAAGGAAAGGAATGAGGGGGGGTGCAGGTAGCAGTGGTTGGTATTAAAAATGTAAATAAATACAATATCCATACAACCCTTTGTGAACACTCCTTTGCATGTTGTTGTGCTATAAAGGAATAAATCGTCGATTTTTCATACTGGGCTCTAAGAGACGTTATTTCCTGCGCTCTCACATCATACTTAGGTGGATGCCTGCCCCGGAATGATGTGTGTTTTGTCAGGTAACGCACGGTGGGGTGGCACATTGGCCTCGCAGTCAAGAGGTTCAGGGTTCGAATCGCCGCTGGGCATCTGTGTGTGGAGTTTGCATGCTCTCCCCGCGCGTGCGTGGGTTTTCTCCGGGTACTCCGGTTTCCTCCCACATTCCAAAAACATGCATGTTAGGTTAATTGGAGACGTCCGTTAGAGTGTGAGAGTGAATGGTTGTTTGTCTGCCCCGCGAATGACTGGCGACCAGTCCAGGGTGTACCCCACCTCTCGCCCAAAGTCAGCTGGGATAGGCTCCAGCGTAGCCGCGACCCTGATGAGGATAAGCGGTATAGAAAATAAATGAATGTCGCGTCACGTCTGCACTTTTGCGTAGCGCTACAGTTTCAGAGCATACGAGAGACAACCATTTGGCATCGAATTTGGGAAGAATCCCTTAAATGTTGCGTTTTCTTTGTTACTTCTCTGCAAGTTTAGCTGAATTCACGTTTTAAGTTCATTTTCTGGGATTTCCAAGCATACTTAAATGTAGCAAATTGTTACTTCCGCCTTAAGAGTTACAAAGTTAGTAATAACAACATCTCCTTATTGTTTGTCTTTGTTTATGTAGACTATACATTGGTATTTACTGCGTCCGTATCCGGTCCATTTGTTGTTCCTTGGTCTAGAGCCTAACTGATTACTCGATTTAATGGAAACGATAAACTTCAGATTAATTGACTAAGAAAATAATTGTTAGTTGCAGCACTAATGTGGTGTACAACTGTGGAACAGATTAAGCGAGGAATTTAAACAATGTACTATTACATGCCTAAGTCAGCTTAAGAAACAGTACAATCAATACGTTTTTGGAACAATACGGTTTTTGCAAGGCCTATGGAAGAAGAATGCTAAGAACCATAGTAATTATAATATATTCTCTATGGATTTATTCCCTATGCAGTTTTTACAAGGGATGCTCCTATCAGGGTTTTATGCTTTAAGGCGTATGTGTCAAACTCGTGCCACGGAGGGCCGAGAAACTGCATGTTCTCTACCCAACCAGTTTCTCCAGCAGGTGCTTTAATTGATGGGCTCCTTCCCTCATCTTGAAGGAGGTGTTGATCATTAAAATCACCTGCTTTACTGACCGACTGGAAAGAAAATCTGCAGGGCCTCGGCCCTCTATGGAACGAGTTTGACACCCCTGCTTTAAGGCATTTAATGGCGTAGGCCGATCACATGCAGGAAATCGGCCAATAAGGATCAATGGCCTATCGATCGGAGCCTCCCTATTCAATTGGCATTACAATTACATTACAATACTCACAAGGCCAAGCAAGTATATGGTTTTTCTAGTTATTATAGGTTGAGTAAAGAGCTTAAAATAGTTTGTTTTTCTTTCTATTTTTGTCAGATGTGATACAAAAAGGCACCATGGAACAAGCTGATGCCTTGGATGCGTACATGATGAAAGCATCAGACTTCCAGTCCATGACAGGCCTGCAGCTACAGAAGTGTACAACTGAAGTGGAGAACCACGCGTCTGACGATTGCACAGAGGAATGTGTGCAGACAAAATACATTCCTTTGAACATACAAACAAAGGTTGAAGAACGAGAAGGAGGGAGTGTTCTCGCTTCTGATAATAGTCCAGCAGGGGAAGAAAGGCCACCTCTATTCAACGAAGACTCGTCAGGTGATGCGGTGGAAAGCTCCCTCTCCATTCTTGAAGGGAGGATAGAAACGTTACTAACTTTTGATAATGATTCCCCTGTTGAGGACTCGCCACCGGACGTGGTGTCAAACGGTCACGGCGACCAGCCTTCACCTCAGAGCAAAAATGGATTAACCCAGAGTCTCCGATGTGCTTCCACCGAGTCTCCCTCAGACTCCGCCACCACATCTGGCATTTCTAACGGCCCCTCCACTCCTACCTCGGACACCATCAGCTCCTCGCTCGCTTCTAGCCCACAAAGCGGCGCCGGCGCTACCGTCAGCTGCTCTGAGTCATCGTCCAGCCCGTACGACACGGACTGCAGTCGCAAGATGATTTCTCAGATCCACCGCTCTTTGTCGCAAGAGTCCCTGCTGGATGAGCTGGAGTCTGAGCTGCTGGCCTGTCGGATTTCTGACGTTGAACGGGAAGGCGAGAGAAAAGGAAGCCCATCCATCAACAGACTCCCCCAGGAGCAGGAGGACTGCATGGTGGTGTTTGAGAAGTGTGTCCAGTACAAGTATGCACAGCAGGAAAAGTCCATTCAGAGGTAAAGTGTTAGAAAATGTTGCTTTTATTTTTATGACTTATCTTTAGATTATTTTGCTAAAAATCAAAAGGAATGCATATCTTGCAAATATTTTTGTTAGCGCAAGAAACACAAATATATATGTAACATACAGTATATGAAACCTGTATCACAAGCGTCATCACCTTACTGAATCATTGTCTGTCAAAAATAACGGCAGTAAGTCATTTTTTCATTAATTGACTACTTTAAATGTTTGTATATTTTAATTCTAATCAATACATTTGTAAGATGGCAAGCCACATCTGTCTGTTATGACATCAGACAGAGGAAAGCGTAGCGTTTCCACAAAGTCAGACAGTCTGACGCTCTTTGTCCTTTACACTCGTGTTCAACATTTCATGACCAGTAGAAAAATTGCAAGAATTTACATTTTGCACTGTTGGATCTTCAGGAGGTTCTAAGTAGAGCTTCTAATTTCACACATAAGACATGGAAATGAGACAAAAACATTTTTGAGGAAGCAATTTATTGCAAACAAGCATGAAAGTGAAAGAGATGTTCATTACCTGATCAAAAGCACAGCCATTAAAAGCCAAAATCTTTGCAAAAAATGTGGATTCAGTGTCATTTACCGTCGGGGATTCTCACTATCATTTTGTCTTGATGCCAGAGGCAAGAAAGCTTTGTCACTTTGAACGCGGTCAGATTGTTGAACTGTCTTCTCGCAGCACGTCGTTGCTGCTGAAGGTGGACGCAGTAAAAGAGCCATGAGAAACTTCTTTAAAGATCCCGAGGGTTATGGAACAAAAAAGTCAAATGACCTCGGGCCGGAGGATCCGCTTGGCTGTCCCTCAAGACCATCCTCAGCCTAAGGGAAGGTCGTTACTGGTTCCGAGCGCAGTCCAATAACCATTAGATGGCAAGTGTTTTTTTTTTAGTGTTTTAAAAACAAAAAACGTCTTCAAAGGAAATTGCCCGTTTCAAATTTGCAAACGAGCACCAAACGTGGGATATTCATCTATTGAAACATGGAAGGTTTATTCTCAGGTGAGAATAAATGTAACCCTCCTGGAACTCCTGATGTCTTCCGACGTTACTGGCATGACAAGGCTGAGATGTGTTCCACACAGCACAGTGGAGGGTGACTGAGATGTCTTGTATTCTTTATGATTTTTAAATACTGTACACCATGTTTTAAAATTTACCATAAATGCATTTGCACATGGTATTGAATTGGTATCGCCAATACCAGCCTGAGTTTTACCCAGTATCGACTCAGAAATGAAATCAATGGTATCACACGCTACAGCAGTCTTTGCAGTGCTAGTGATGTCGTGCCTCTGCGCATGCATGTCATTTTCCAGACGCTTTAACAACAACGATTTTCACAAAAAATCCCAATTGGGAATCCTACGCTGCAGTGTGAACGTAGTCCAATTGTGCTCTTTTCAGAACCTCCTTAAAGGAAAGCTGCACTTTTTTAGATTTACCCATCATGGACAATCCTTATTATGTTATGACACTTGTCTTTTTTTGATATGTGCATTCAAAAAATGTAAAAACAGATAAAAAGAGAGAGTTCATTACTGCACATAATAGGACACACCTATGCTGCCTACAAAGACCACTATTGAAACACCTCCTACAAGGTTTTAGGTTTTATAGACATGCTGCGACCATGTAGTAGCAGGCACATTCATCATGACGACATAATTACAGTATTTTTCCGTATTTTCCTTATGCAGCGTTAATTTTGGGTGGTGGCCTGAGGCGCCGTGGGCGTGTCGTTAAGATAGTAGTTAGCTAGCTGGTATGGTGTGGCAAGGTGTCAATACGCCAGTATTGTAGTTCAATCGGCATAACAATGATTACAATAATAACAATGTCACTGTAGCTTGGTCAATATGCACGTTTATATGTCTATGGAGCGTTGTTGACGCTTTTTGGAGTTTTGTTTTTTCAGGAGGCTTTATAGGTGGAATAAGTGTTTCCCATTATGTGCATTATGTGTTTTTATATCTTTAGAACGCACATAGAGACATATGTGTTTGTAAGGATCGTGGATAATGGGCAAAAAAAAAGTGCAGTGTTCCTTTAAGATCAAACAGTGCAAAATGTAAATTCTTGCTATTTTTCATCTGGTCTTAAAAGGTTGATCCGATATGTATCTTTCTGTAAAAGTGGGCATATTTCATATTATTTTTTTCGCTGATTAATTTGTTAAATAAACTGACATATGTTTTAAACAAAATTACGTTAGAGACACATGAAGGAATTGTACAAATACAAACGTGTTAGTTGTATGTGGGTATAGACCAGTCCAGGGAGTACCCCAGCGCTCACCTAAAGTCAACTGGGATAGGTTCTAGTGTACCCCGAGACCCATGAGTAAAGGGAACATGATGTATGTTGTGCAGGTTACTGGAGGAGAACAAGAGGCACCAGGATCTGATCCTGGGTATCTGCTCTGAGAAGGACAACATGAAGGAGGAGCTGAAAAAGCGGGATGAGACAGAGAAGCAGCACATTGACACCATTGGAAAAGTGAGTGCCTCTGATCACTCGTCTAAATGAATAATTCAGTCATACTTTTAATATGAAGCACGCCTACTTTAACAATATAACCCCATTTCCTCCTTAAATGCTCTTGTAGAGCGGTGCTCCTGCGTAGCAGGTTAGACATGTTGACTGACAACACATTTGCTTTATTCATGACACACTCGTGTGTGTGTGTTTGCTGACAGTTGGAGGGTAGGGTGGAGGCGCTGCTGAGGGAGCTGAAAGAGACTCGGGACAGACTCATTCAGCAGGACCAGGCGGCCAAGGCTGGCCTTGCGCAAATGCAGAAGGAAATGACCCACCGCCTTGAACAGGTAAAACAGGATCCAGATGCCTCAAGATTCCATGTCAAAGCAGCCACTTCGTTCACAGATTGGCCCTTAGCTTTAACATACATATTTTCTAAAATAATGGTCATTGTCCCACTTTCAAATGCATCAACCACTTGTATGCCTTGTTGAGCATACATGACGTTTTTATACAAAAATGTAAAAGTACATTTTACATTTTTTGTTCCACTTTTGAGAGAAGATGTGCTTCATGGTCACAGCTTTTCGTGACGACATGAATGAAAAAGGGCTTTTGATCCGAACACTAGCTAGACGAGGCTAATCAGTGTATAAGTCCACCCACCCCTTCAACAGTTTGGTACAGCCTAATAAATTGTTCTTCTTAAAATATATGTCAGTCAGCTCAAGACTTAAAAGTGACACGTTAGTGCTGTAGTTCACATACTGTAGCTGTGTTAGTGTTGCTAATGTTTCTGTAGGGCCCTATGATTTTCAAGGAATCGCGGAATTGGCCAATAAAAACGGAATTTAAATGCAGAACCTCACGAAAATTGGCATCATAGGAATGAAATGCTGTCATTGAGAGGAGAAGGAATGTTTGTGTGGGGAATTATATACCCGGTGGACGGCCGAATGAGTGTCTTAATGTCATTATAAACACTGAACCGCCTGCTCCAATGCTGAAATGACGAGAAACACAGGCAAAAGTTGGCAGAACCTCCTCTTAACTTAGCTTCCGCTACCTTCCTTCCTTTGAAGCTAGCACTTCGGGCTGGATAAGTGTATTTCCACCATGTTCCACCACACACTAATAGAAAAGTAGAGAGTGAGCAGTAATGGGCCGAAAACTGAGCCCTGTGGGACACCCATATTATAAGCTTTAGTTGTTGACAGATTGTTATTGACCTTTACACCTTGCAGGTCACTAAGGTATGATTTTATCCTCTTAAGTGGAAATTATAAAATCGGATCTTATGAAGTAGCACAGTATGGTTAACTGTTTCAAATGCCTTACAAAGGTCCAAAAATACAGCCCCCACAACCCTGCCTTTGTCCAATATGGCTTTTTCCTGCTCAATAAAATAACGTGCTGTTTCTGTGGAGTGATTTGTTCTGTATCCATACTGAAAAGGCATGTAATAAGTTGTTTTTGTTCAAATGTTCCTGTAGCTGTTCAACACTGACATTATCAATAACACTGGAGACTGTAGGAAGTATTCCAATAGGTCTATAATTGCATATTTCACGGTTTTTTTTTATATTGGGGTGATAATTACAGTTTTAAGTGCATTTAGGAATATACTGCTGAACTGCTTTATTCATGATGTTTGTCTATATGCTGATTCGGAACAGTTGACCCAAAAGGTCCCAAAGTACTTTTGTGTGATTTACTGTCTGAAACAGCTTAAATGTGCGCTTTGAAGCCACTTTGTCATTGCACATGTCTACTGGAAGCCAAAGTACACATGGAGCTACTGCGTTCTGCACAGCAGTATCCTTTGAAGCAGTTTGTTACGCAACAATTTTACTCACTGTCACTGAAAATGTAGTCTGGTTAAGTAGATGAAAAGCCGACACCTCACCTGCACTGGTCTCCTCGATCCATTAATTGGATGGCCGCTATGTTGAACCTCAGCCCGCCCGCTGTTCAAAATCACCAAGTAGGCAGTGTATTGGCTCCACCATTCAACAAGCAGAGAGTGCAGTGTGGTGGAAGAGTGACAAGCAGCTGACGGTGTGCAACACACATATGCACATATAGCAGCAAATTGAAGCATCAAAGCCACGCTTTGTATCAAAGTCTGCCCTTTCCTCATGTTTAGATAATGCGGCATTGTGGTTTATCACACCTAAATTCTCTAGCCAAACCCAGGCCTGATTATTGCCACACCTCTTCTCAATCAGGAAATAACATAAATAGGACCTGCCTGACAAAGTGAAGTAGGCTGCAAGATTCTAACAAGCTCTCACAATCTGTCAATCTGGAAAAGGTTATAAAACCATTCCTAAAGCTTTGGGACTCTAGCAAACCAAAGTGAGAGTCATTATCCACAAATGGCAAAAACATGGAACAGTGGTGAACCTTCCCAGGAGTGGCCGACCAACCAAAATCAGCCCAAGAGTGCTGCGACGACTCCTTTGAGGGGTCACAAAAGATCCCACAACAACATCCAAAGAACTGCAGTCCCCACTTGCCCCAGTTAAGGTCAATGTTGACGCCACCGTAGGAAAGCCACAGGATAAAAATGGGCTGCATGGCAGAGGTCCAAGACAAAAAACCCTGCTAAACAAATAGAACTTTAAGGCTTGCCTCAAAAATTGGACATCTTAAAACTCAACTCTGAAGACCTGACATTACTTCCTGGCGGCCCGCCACAATTTATAACAACATTTGTCCTGAATGGCTTACTTATTCTTATGTCTACTACAGTGATTCTAAATGATTTTCTGTCATGTCCCCAAGGGGACAAATGTTTTCGCACCCAAATCGCCTACAATTTCAAACCTGACTTGAAAAGAAATAGATTGACTTCTGCTTTTAAAGTATTAAACTAGTGAAAGCATCAGTCTCAGCCATCAGTGACACGCACATTTAACAGCCAAATTACCATGAAGTGACGCTTTTGTGCAAAAAGAACGATTCCTTTCTGTTGGCTCTGTGAAAACGTGCACTTTAGCAAGAAGATAGCGAGGCTTTTCGTGCCGTACTCTTATTATTGGATTGAATCACCTGTGCAGCAAATAGACGTTTGTCCATCCAGAACATTGCACTTTGGGCGGCCGCAATGTAAGATTCTTCTGATCTTGACATGTTTTTTCACACCCGGCAAGTTTTAATTTCACTGCCCATTGAACAATAAGGGAGGGATTTAGCACTCAGTCACCCCTGTATTGGGATTGGGACACAGCTTTTAATACCTAACGCCCCAGAGGGCTTAAAAAGATTGCCATGTTATGGTGTGAGAGTTTCCTGCCACCAAAAAATAGCTTTTTTTCTCGCTTCCCCTGCTGCTTAACGAGTACATTAAAGCAAACACTGCGCGCTGAAAACTTAGGAACATTGCGCTGCTGTGAGGAATGGACATACCAGTGTCAGAGGTTGAAAGTCAAGTGTCATGAGATAGTAGATGTAGAAGACCCTTGGCTCCTCCAGGTTTCTTTATCTCGCTTGAGGATGTCACTGGTGAATCACTGGGTTCAGGTCTAGAGGAGACACACTCACTTTCAGCTAGCGCTTGTCATCTCAGAGGTGTGTCTGGGCTCCTTATTATGTTGAAAAACTGGCAGGGGATCATGCTCAGTGAACCACAACGCCAGCAGCATTCATGCAGCCACAAGTTATCTTGGCACTCATTTGCTTTGCTGCCTATTTTGACAATGTTAATGAGTGTTGACTCCTTTTCAGTGAATACAAGCTGTCCACTGACTATTCAAAAGTGTAACCAAGTTTACTTTTTATCAGGGGAGTACAAAATTCAGAATTGAATTAGGATTTCCTCTAAATTCCAATTAAATTATTGAATTTGAATTGCAGTTGCAAACAGGAGGCAGAATTGCAATTCAAATTAAAATGAGAGAAAGTACAATTGACATTCCTTGAAATGCAAAGAAATGCTGCCCAAACATTTTGGACATTTTGTTTGGAGTACACTAGTCAAATAAATTGATGATAATTGTAATAATTCAATGTCAGAGCTGGTTTATACTTTTGTCATAACAGCAATATCCAAAATAATAATACAGGTAAAAGAACATTTGTCCAATTCCCACAACAAATGGAAACCACAACCTTAAGGAGTATGCTTAGTGCAGGTACTTCCATTTAGAATAAATATGTATGTTTTAATTCTCACAGATATGTGGTGAGAATAAATTTATCTCAATTGCATTTAATTCAATTCCACCTTCTGCAATTGAATGCAATGAAATTCTACACCTTGTGAGGTGGAGTCATTTTAGATTCTAATTCATCCATTGAATTGAATTGAGATTTGAAATTCTGAATTTTGCACAGGTCTGCTTTCTATAGTATTGGAGAAGATATACCGTAATTCTAAAATGTGTTGCTGACTTTTGTGAGGCTGATCTATACAGTGAGATAAATGACTCTCTTTTCAGGCGAACAGGAAATGTGAGGAGGCGCGCCAAGAGAAAGAGACGATGGTGATGAAATATGTGCGCGGCGAGAAGGAGGCTCTGGACTTGAGACGTGACAAGGAAAATATGGAGAAGAGGCTTAGGGAGGCCACAAAGGAGGTGGACCGTCAGGCCCTACGAGGCAACCAGCTGGCCCAGGAGAGAGGCCGGCTCCAGCAGCTCTGTGACGCTAAGGTTCTTTTTTGTGTGTTTGTCTACATCCCCTTTAGTGGACAGAAATGTTTTCACACACCCCTGTTTTGAAATCCTATTGAGAAACTGTTATCTATTTATTTATCTGTAGCTATTAAAACATGCATGTTAGGTTAATTGGCGACTCAAAATTGTCCATACTGTAGGTATGAATGTGAGTGCGAATGCTTGTTTGTCTACCCTGCGATTGACTGGCGACCAGTCCAGGGTGTACCCCGCCTCTCGAAACCCTAATGAGGATAGGCGGCATAGAGATGGATGCATGGATGGTCTAGGTAATTTCGGTAAGTAAATATTTTTACATGTTGTTTATTGTTTTGTTTTTAACGTCTTCAGGAAGGGGAAGTCAACAGGCTGACTCGTGAGGTGGAAAAGTTAAAGGATGAAAACAACTCTCATCTTATAAAGGTCAGATGGGCCCAGAACAAACTCAAGAGTGAGGCAGACGCCCACAAGGCAAGTGTGACGCGTTTTTTTAATACTGTTTTGGCATTAAACTGTATGTTTTTTTTTTTTTTTTAGCAAACACGTTACATTAATCAATCTGCAAATATATTTTAGACAATACTATACATACTTGCATGAGTTAAGCTTTTTAAGCACATTCATGCCCAAGTACAAATAGACGGCATAGACATTGACAGGGTGAGCGAAAACACATTTCTAGGCATTACAGGCGCCCACGGGATACCATGGTGAAGTTAGTTTCACGTTGGACGCTGGGTTTTTGGCCTTGTACCTAGAGCAGTTGACTTTCCTCGCTGTGCCCGGACTGCTCTGTCATGGTGCCGGGAGCTCACAGAGGAAGTACTACTCTACCCGCTGTTTGTTATGTTGTATATCGCACCACAAATTGATCTATAACCATGTCAACCCTAAAATTATTGTAAAGGTGGCTAAATAGTTCAACATCAGAATGGGTGTAATTCAGTTGGCCATTCATTTGCATGTGAACACACGACACTCAGTGCTTCGACTTCCTAGTTGTTTTGTTCTATGCACTTGATTCCAAATGCTTGCTCTAACCAGCATGCGAAACGCCACTGCCGTCTACAAACCACACACTAAACCGCATCTTACCACACAATATACTTGTCTCTGCAGTATTTTGCATGCCCATTTTTTTCACTTTTATTTTTTTTTGGAAGAACCATTAGGTACCTCACAGAGGTTTGTTACAAAAGCCAAACAATATTGTTTGTCATACTGTGTATTAAAAAAGTAAATTCAGCAATGCTTTGGTAGGATTATTATTAATACTTGGAAGAGCTATTTTAATAAGCATATCCAATGCCACAAATTAATGTTTGTAACAAAATTGTATTATTAAAAAAGATATATATCGCTACCTGATCGGATGCCGATAAATGTGGATCGGGACATCCCTACTTCACTCACTCACTGCTACAAAAAAGATATAATGCTGGTCATAGAGAACCTACAACGCTTTATTCATAAAATCACAAAATGTGCTGATCTGTTAAACCTTCAAGCAGAAAAAATTACGCATGAAGCAAACAATAACCTGCTACCTAAAAAATGTAATCTAATTGTTCTCAACAAGAGCGCAGGCATGTGACCTAAGGGAACAATTCAGCTTAAAACATTCATAGCGGGAACAACGCTAAAATCCATCAGTGTGTGGAATAAGCTATAATGAGGCAATTCAAGAAACAGTACAAGCAGTTGATGTTTTAAAGTACAAGGAAAAGTCCAGAACCACTGTGTACATACGATACTATGTCTAACTATTTTTGTACTTACTACTTATTTCTCATTTCTTAGGAAGTATTACCTTGTCTGCACTCCATCCAAACATCCAACTATGTCTCTAATTATGACACTAATTATTATATATGTACTATTATATTATTTATATGTATTATGAATGTTGCATCATTCATCAATACATTACAAATTGTTGCTTGTATTTCAAAATTGGTAAATGGTACATGTTTGATTACAGGAAGTGCACAAACAAATGCACTACATTAGCTATTGATGTAAGCTTTGCGACTTCCTACTCCTTTTTGGACACGTGGAATTGAGAATTGCAATATGCATGTATTCCAATGTAACCTGTATGGACGTTCAGAATTAAATTAAACCATTACCAAAAATGAATGAGCAAACAGTTTCATCTATATGTAGATTTTTATCATCATTTAATTGGGAAATGGTTTCCCCAAACGTAAGCATTCACACATTTATTATATTGAAATGCCATTTTGATGTTTATTGTCTTCATTTAGTGTCAGCCCTGTGTTGCTCATTTACTTTTCAGCTGCTCCCCACAAAAACATGATGATTACATGTGTATTTTTGATTCACTCGGTTAAATAAAATACGATGGAAATTTTGCAGTAATGACAAGGCAAGTAAAAACTAATTAAGGTGGAAGCAATTTTTTTGATAATGACGGAAGCTATTATTTGCGGCTGCCCTAAGCAAAGGCACACTGGTGCATCTAAATGGACCGCAACAGAAAAAAACTCTTTGTTGGCCTTGTCCATAATCCGAACATGCATGCTGCAAACAGCGAGAAATGGAGTTGCAACCATTCTTTTCTGTGCACGCACAGGAGCCCCTTTTAGTCTTAACTAAATTATCCCTGAGCTAGTCTGTTGTTGACGTGCAGCTTTTATCTAAAGCAAACGCTGTACCTAGGGTAATATGGCCATATTAGTCTAAGAGGGCCCACAGTAGTTTATTACAAATGTGTTGTCCAAAATGTAACCTTGATGCGGGAATCTAGACAGTTTAAAAGTGTTTTTAGTAAAACCTACCATTTTGTGTGTTCCATTCCATTCCATTTTCTTCTGCTTATCTGAGTCCGGGTCGCAGGGGCAGCAGTCTCAGTAGGGAAGTCCAGACTTCCCAGTTTCCGGCAACCTCTTCCAGCTCCACCGGGAGGACACCAATATGTTCCAAAGCCAGGCAATGCAAACCAGGCTCCTGCTTCGATTGTACAAGGACCGAATAGCACGTAGTAGCGGGCCACCAATCCCGTACTCCCGGAGCATCCCCCACAAGACACCACGAGGGACACGGTCGAATGCCTTTTCCAAGTCTACAAAGCACATGTAGACCGGTTGGGCAAACTCCCACATACCCTCCAGTACCCTTGCAAGGGTGTAGAGCTGGTCCAGTGTTCCACGACCGAGACGAAAACCACATTGGAACTCCTGTAACCAAGGTTCGACTAACGGTCGTACCCTTCTCTCCAGCACCCTAGAGTAGACTTTCCCAGGGAGGCTGAGGAGTGTGATCCCCCTATAGTTGGAACACACCCTCCGGTCACCCTTTTTAAAAATGGGGACCCCCACCCCGGTCTTCCAGTCCAGAGGTACTGTTCCCGACTTCCATGCAATGTTGTAGAGGCATGTCAGCCAACACAGACCCCCAACATCCAGAGCCTTGAGGAATTCCGGGCGAAACCCGTCTACCCCCGGAGCATTGCCATTGGGGAGTGTTTTATCTACCCCTATTACCTCAGCCACGCTGATAGAACTGTCCACGTTTGTATCCTCAGACTCTGCTTCCTCTACGGAAGGTATGTCAGTGGGATTGACCAGGGCCTCAAAGTATTCCTTCCACCGACCAACTATATTCTCAGTCGAGGTCAGCAAGCCCCCGTCCGCACTTTAAACAGTGTGAACTGGGGTCTGCTTCCCCTTTCTGAGGTGTCGGACGGTTTACCAGAAACTCTTCAAGGCCTACCGAAAGTTGTGCTCCATAACCTCACCCCACTCCTCCCACACCCGAGTTTTTGCCTCGGCCATCGCCGAAGCCGCGTGCCGCTTGGCCTGCCGGTACCTGTCAGCTGCTTCAAGAGTCTCGCAAGCCATCCATGCTTGATAGGACTCCTTCTTCAGCTTGACAGCAGCCCTAATCCCCGGTGTCCACCATCGGGTTTGGGGCTTGCCATCACGACTGGCACCGACCATCTTGCGGCCGCAACTACAACTGGCTGCCTCAGCAATAGAGGCACGGAATACGGCCCATTCGGACTCAATATCCCGGTCTTCCCTTGAGATGCAGGCGAAGCTCTGCCGGAGGTGAGAGTTGAAGACTCGACGAACGTGGGACTCTGCCAGACATTCCCAGCACACCCTCACTACGCGTTTGGGTCTACCAGGTCTGTCCAGCATCCTTCCCCGCCATCTAATCCATCTAATCCATCTAATCATCTAATCTAATCTACTCATCACCAGGTGGTGGTCAGTTGACAGCTCAGCCCCTCTCTTCACCCGCGTGTCCAGAACATGCGGACGCAGGTCTGATGATACGACCATAAAGTCGATCATAGACCTGCGATCTAGGGTGTCCTGGTGCCAAGTGCACTTATGGACATCCTTATGTTTGAACATGGTGTTTGTTATGGACGAACTGTGATTTGCACAGAAGTCCAGCAACAACACACCGAAGACCAGGTCGCCCGAACACCCGCCTTCAACCACTGCCCAAATCGCATTGCACCTGACCCTTATGCTTGCCCTGCAGGTGGTGGGTCTGGGGGGGGGGGGGGTGTCATGTGTTCCTGATTCGGGCTTGCCCCGGCCAGGCCCCACGGGTGAAGGCCTGGCCACCAGGCGCTCGCCTGCGAGCCCCTCCCCCAGGCCTGGCTCCAGGGTGAAGTCCCGGTATCCTACGTCCGGGCAAGGTGCGGTCACTCCTCTTTCGTCATTGGGGTCTTCTGAATCACTCTTAGTCGGGCCCGTCACCTAGAACCTGTTTGCCTTGGAAGACCCTACCAGGGGCATAAAGCCCCCGACAACATAGCTCTTAGGATCACTCGGGAACGCAAACCCCCTCACCACGATAAGGTGGTGATTCACGGAGAAGCGTAAAAGCTACAGTCACACAAAACGTGACACTCGTTTTGTGCGACTGTAGCTTTAATGTTTATGAGCTGTTTGTTCATCTCAGTGTGTGTAACGCCACACACATCTACTTTTTACACTACTTTTTACTTTTTACACCGTAACTCTGCACTTGTCCGACATAATAGATGCCATATATGACGTACAATAACGTAACATAAAGTCATGGGACCAGAGGACACAAACGTTGGCGACAAAGGCATAGCTTTTTGAGCTACAGTGCTAATATTACAGTCGCTCCCTTATCTGTAGCTGACTGGCGGAAATATTAAGATATGTAGCAAAGCCTGCTTGTTTTCCAAAGTGTATACACGGCCGGGGCTCATCTAGCTAGAGGCGATGTCTTGTCCATGAAGGACAGAAGGTTATCCATTCATGACCTCAAGAAAAGCAACCGTTAGAGCGCTTCTTCCATGGAAAGCTGAGTGAGGTAGATGGTGCTTTTTTCTTTCATTTGATGCTGATAAACTCGAAGGGCGGATATTACTGTTAGAACATCATGAATAAGTGATTTTTGCTATAAATGATGTCTGTGCAGGAGTCTAAAGACAAGCTGAGGGATATCACGTCAAAACTGGCGCAGGCCAAAGAAGAGACCGAGCAGATCCGCAAGAACTGCCAAGACATGATCCGAACATACCAGGTCAACACACAAATGTTACATTGATTAACGTCTACAGTAGTACTTTCCATATGCTCCTTGTGATGGTGCTAAAGAGCTTCCTCAAGCTACTGTCCGGCTTGAAGTAACGAAACCATGTCGGCGAGTAATAATAGAACAATGGCCCGGATATGAGCGGACACGGAGGATAATGACACGATTGTAACCCATTATTATTTGTCCTCCAGGAGTCCGAAGAGATCAAGTCCAACGAGCTGGATGCTAAACTGAGGGAGACCAAAGGGGAATTGGAGAAACACAAGCAGGAGCAAACTGACCAATTAGAGGTTATACCACTTTATACGCCAGTTTATACAAATGACTCATTTTTTAAGGTGATAATCAATGCATTCCACTCATTTGGACATTTATTCAAAAATGTTGAAACCAAAAAATGTGTATTTTCAGCTGTTTTTATCAACTCCAGGGGCATAATTGCCATAACAACAAATGAAGGACGAAGCAACATGGACTCAATCCAAACACAATGGCCTGTTTTTAATTTGCTTCCCCTCCCCGTCTGCTTTATTCTAAAGGGAATGACATAAAAATAAACGGCCTAGAAATAATCAATACAAGGCAGAGTGTTCGGACAACATACCCAGAAGGCATTGCCCACTTCCTGTCCGCTTCCTTCATTTACCACAAATGTCTGTGAGCGTTTTAAATTTAAGTGAACAGAAGTAGAAAGCTATTAACGCCGCTCTCGTTTGGCGGGAGTCGTCAACATTAAGATTTGTTGACTCTACGTACAATTCCCATATATAGTCCAAAAGCTGTAAATTGCCCCTGATGAGCAAGTCCCCCAGGTACCTGTTGTTATTGTCTTCCTTTATCATAGTCTGCTCAACAGAACCTATTGAAACATCTGGGTCTTCATTAACATGGCAATGAGAGGGGAAAGGCATGAATTAACCAAGCAAAGAGAAAATATATTTGCCGCCATCTCATTTAGGATGTTGTCTTGGATACCGAGGGGCCACTAATGGCTTCTCGGAAAAGTTGACTCGCACCAGTCTCATTTAATGGCTTTGTTTAAAAGAGGAGATGCAACATCATTTACCCGCCGCTTTCATGATCTTGATGAGCGCACATCAGAAATCATTTGACATGAAAGCTGATTTTTAAAATTACGTGTCTCAGATGAAATAGAAGAGAGGACATTTTGTATTTATATAATATTATATTATATTGGCTATTTAGAACCCCTCAGTCAGTCAATGGACAGTATGTGTCCTAACATATTATAAATATGTATCAAATTGGAGTGTGTGTAAAGGTACTCTTAAAATTGCATTTGGTCCACAATTATTGCCATAAAAATGCATATATATCGATATTATATGATATTTTTAATTTTTATATTTATTTATCCATTTACCGTATTTTCTATACCGTTTGTCTCCACGATGGCCGCAGGGTTATGGTGGATCCTATCCCTGCTGACGTTGGGCAATTTATGCATTTATAATTGGCAAAATAAAAGCAACTTGTCCTTTTAAAATTATCTGTACACATCAGCATAGATGGATGTACATATTGAGGATTATTGAAAATAGACAAAATGACGGAGTATCAAAAATCTCAATTTTATGGTTTAAAGAAAAATATACAATACAAATATTTCCATCCATCCATCCATTTTCTATGCCGCTTACAAATAATAATAATATATCTATTGTGTTTCATTTAATGTCACTTTAATTTGATTATGAAATCATTGTCAAAATTATTTTCCAAATAAAATTTTGGTGAGAATCGACACCATAATTTAAAAGAATTGCTCTAATTTTTTGACATGCAAAAAAGAATAAACTGTATGTATTGCGTTTGATGTAGGTATGTCAATTTGATTTTTGGATAATGAAAATTGTCCATAGGTGTGAATGTGAGTGTGAATGATTGTTTGTCTGCCCTGCGATTGACTGGCAACCAGTCCAGGGTGTACCCGCCTCTCGCCCAAAAGTCAACTGGGATAGGCTTTTTTTTTAAATTTATGTATATTTGTATAAACAAGGGTGATTGTTTTTTATGTATGTCAGTTTGATTTTTGAATACTGAAGACTAAAAAATCTCAAAAGCACTGTCGAGAAAGTCAAGAACTGATGACGATACATATGAAAGTTATGTGTAATCCAGTCTTGTTTTTAAACTGGAATCCAGCTGTGGTCCAAGTTGCATATTTGGCAGCCAATTAAATGTACCCTAATTTACGGTGTCCAAGACTCACCAGTGTTTAAACCGCACCCACTAAGATTTCCAATGGTTCATAAACTCACTTATAGGTCGTGATTGGCTCCCGCCAAAGAAATAGCTACTCGCTGCATAGTATTTAATTGATTAGTAGTAGTTCCGAGGTAAAGGAGATGTCACAAGATTAGAACATAGCATTAAATTATCCACCGAGTTCACAGTTAAAGAAAAGAGGAGCGACTTGTACACCAGAAATTACGGTAATCCCTTTGAAAAGGTGCAGATACTAGTGACAAATGTTTAAGCGCCCTTGTTTTGTTGGTATCATTCCCATATTGACCGATTGATGTCCATGTTGCAGGTGCATCGCGTGAAGGCCAAAGAGCTGGAGGACCTAAAGAGGAGTTACAAAGAGAGCATGGATGAGCTGGACACTCTGCGCACTAAGGTTTGTCAACCTAATCTACTCACTCATTGCTTTTGCGTTTTCTACCACCACCTCTTCCAACAAGCTTGTCTGTCACGCTCTGTAGTTGAAATGTCTGGAGGACGAGCGTCCGCGATGGGAAGATGAGCTGAGCAAGTACCGGGAGATCATCAACAGGCAGAAAGCCGAGATCGGTCGCCACAGGGAGGACCTGGACAAGATTGCCAGACTTCAGGAGCAGACTCAAAGGTAATGGCCGTCTTGTCCATTATTTGTTCATTATTTGGCTCCTTCTTTCAACAATGATATAGATGAGATAAAAAGATACATTGTGGTTCTTCACAGCCTTCTGTATTGCCTGTGCTGAGTGATTCTGACCTACTTATTGGCTTATTTGACTAAGTAACTCATTAAATTCAAAGCGTGTGTCTCTCCAGTTGATTTTTTTTTAACAACACGTTAATGCGGCATATTGGCAGGGACCACCAGGAGATCACGTCTCGCTGCGAGGAGGTCGACGTGCTGAACAACCAGATGGCTGATCTCCAGCGCGATGTGCAGGGCAGCAGGGAGCGCGAGGCGGAGCTGCTGGGCTTCACCGAGAAGCTCAGCAGTAAAAACGCACAACTGCAGTCCGAGAGCAACGCTCTGCAGGCACATCTGGATCAGCTCAGCGCCAGGTTTGCTGAGCTCCAGGCCAAGCTGGAGGAGACCAGCAGCAGGCTGGACGACAAGGTTGGCAACTCTGAGCAAGTCGCCAAAGTAACTGCATCATACTGAGAGGTCCCCAATATTTAGGTTACATTGTTTAGCCACATGAGGGGAAGCTCATGATATAGATCAAACTAGATAGATACCTTATTACACTCCAAGAGAAATTAAACTATAACCACAATTTTTTCATATACACTCTTCTACTTCTTCTACTCTTCTACCCCTCCTACAGACACAATGTTGAAGGAGGGTAATCATCTGCTTTAATGACTGACTGGAAAGAAAACCATGCCCGAGTTTAAGTTTGACACATGTGGCCTAATTATTATAAAAGTTTGTGGATATCTGTATTCTCTTGCCCGTATTGGGCAGCAAAAATGCTAGTTCATGTGTTGGTTTTATAGCTGTCAACGCATTATTGCTCATTGCAATTCCGTGTCCGCCATCCTGCAGTCGCGGCGGTTCAAGCACGAAGAGCTGCTGAGGCAGCAGGAGGTGCAGGGTCTGCAGGAGCAAAGGACGGCGCTGCAAGCCGAGGTGGGCCAGCTCAGGACACGAGTCGACGAGCTGAGGGACGAGCTGGTGACTCAGAAAAGGAAACAGGCAGCCAACATCAAGGACCTGACCAAACAGCTAACACAAGGTCAGGAGAGCTGGATTATTAGACATTATTACACATTCTCCACACCTCTCCATGCAGTATAACAGGCCTGCTGATAGACCGTCTTTTCACAGGTTTTAGTGTCAGCTTCTGTGTGCAAGAGAAGAGTGCTTGCTCCTACTTGGTTCCCTGGTCACACACGCTAACCTTAGCACACAACATTTGCGCACGTGTGAAGGAGGTAGCTCAGGTTTCCTTAGGGGGGCCTGTGATCCTGCATGGTAGACTTGATGAGAACTTCATATTCATTTTGAAGTCCTATTTTAAAGTTTGGCTAACCCGTGTCACTGACACAGACGTGAGGAGAGTAATAAGGCTTCACTTTGGAGTCTACTTGACATCTAGTTCTATTTAAATGATTTGATTCAGTGATTGAATTTACATGATTTGACATGCACACAACATACTCTAAGTGCGTTATGAATAATTAATCTGCTCACTTGAGCTCACAGGGTGAAAATTAAGATGATTAGTTGACAAATGATCACATTTAGACACTAGTCTTATCTTCTAGCAGCCCCCAATTGTGCACCCACTTCCTCCATACTGTGTTTATGAATGTCATGCATTATGTACTCAAGGTCCAGTTAGTTTATGTTATGTGTATCTGCTAGAAAATGGCGTGGTGGGCCGTGTGTGCCATGCGCTTGTGTCACTTGTGATACCTGTTGGTTTGCATTGATTGTCGCCGCTCTGGCGGGACACACGCCAACAGGAAGATAGAAGTCAAAGGACACAAACCTAGAGTCAGACATTGTCCTTTGCAAAAGGAGAAGAGGTCTTTGCTATCTGCTCCAACCCGTTCTGAAGAGCCTCCTCTCCTTTCTGCCTTTTATTACCTTACACAACAAATTACACAAATACATTCCAGTCACCATATAAGGAGTTGTGCGTCAGTTGGTGTCTGGTTGTGGTCAGTGTGGGTCAGGGATTAAAAATGTGGGTGCGGTATTGATTTTACAACAGCCCAGCAGTATGCACTCATGTAGCTGATACATTTCTAACATAAGATAAAAGTATAAATGTGTTTTCATGAGATAACATATGTACTTTTTCCATCATGAATACATATTTACACTTCAAATAAACCATTTACTTTTTGTAAGAAAAAATATCATATTTGTGCCACTACAATACTTTGTTTTGTGCAGAGAATGTACCATCAGGGCAGTTGCTGTTGCTTTTTCAGGCTGGAAATTAACATGGTGGTGGCATGTGTGCGAATGACAGGAAGAAAAGCTCTGACTCCCTTGCGGTGAAGACTTCTCTTCATGTATACATTTGTACGCCCTGAATATATGATGTATTTTTCGAGATACAGTATAAATACCATCTGTGTTTGGGTTAACACAGTAATTTAATTAACCCTTTTTCTTGATTTGTCTCAGCTCGAAAGCGACTAGAGCAGGTCGAGAATGGAGGCAGCGATCGGGACGGCGGCAGCATGGGAAGCCGATCTAGTTCCTCAGGTGCTTGCTCTGGTTTGTCAAAAAAAATCTTTCATTAAAATGGCAACCGGTGTGGCTAACATTTTAAAGTCATGTGACTGCCATCGTGACTCGTGTTTCTCCTCGACAAGGCTCCTTAAACGTACGTCATGGTGGTAGCGAGGAACGCTCACCAGAGAGCCAGTCTGGCCCCTCGGTGGTGGTGATGGACAGCTTCCCCGAGGTGGACAAAGCCGTGCTGGTGGAGCGCATCGTCCGTCTGCAGAAGGCGCTGGCTCGCAAGCAGGAGAAGATTGAGTTCATGGAGGATCACATCAAGCAACTGGTGGAGGAGATCCGGAAAAAGACCAAGTGAGTGACTCTGCTCAAAGCCGTATTCACACAGGACGGGGACGCAAATCCATTAAAAAAATTGGATGGCGGCATTAAATCAAGCCAGTGGAAATTCAGCGTTGGTATACTGGCAGCAGAGGGAGCAACCGTGACTCAACTCCTTCAATCCCAGACATTTTTCAAAAGACAACGATTTTCACACAGACACACACAAAATATTGTGTTCTGTGGCCATGTAAACATGGAACATACCAAAAGAAAGATTAGACTCCTTTTCGTCAGAAAGCTTTTCTCCACCTTCTGCCGTTCTGTAGTCATCAGGAGGAGAACGTTGGTACGTTTCAGGAAAATATCAGTTCTTCGCTAAAAAAAGAGAAAACCAGCTTTTGAGAAAAGACTAATTTCAAGCATAATTTAGATTCTGATGCAAATTTAGCCGTACATACCGTATTTAGCCAAAATATTTAAACAACTATACCACAACATACATCAAAATTACAATCTATTTACAAATAATGTACCATGAACTATTTACAGTTTTCTCATTTGGAACTAAACGTTTATGTGTGCATGCGTTAAAATGTCCCTACAATGCGTAACCTTCTGCACGATACACTTTTCCATGCTCTCGCACTTACTCCTTGATGTCAAGTGTATTATTACATGCAAAGTGCTATGCCGAGCTCTTACAAATCCACTTCTGCCACCTTGTGGCCGTTGTATGGCATTTTACTGCTCAGAAAGTGACATCCATTGGTGTGCAGTTGCGTCATAACCTTTTTTGCAATTAAAAAAAAAGGTGAAAGAGGTATAAATAATTCTTTGGGGTCGGGTGTTCGGGTTTATGAACGCGTATAAGTGCGTCTTTGGTATTGAATGAGGTAACGATGTCACGGTTAGAATTACACTTTTATACTGCCTAACAAATAAACACAAAAGCAAAACAGTTCCCTCATTTGTCCAACAAAACAAATATGTACGAATAATCAAGTACTTTTAATGAATATTAATATTGCCTTTTAATAATTCATTGTTTTTCCTCGCTGTGCCACTATTTGGACCGAACGTATTACCAGCGGTACCATAGTTTGAGAATCATTAAATGAACAGTCGGGTGCTTCCAATCATGCATTGCTTAGATGGTGACGTTCAGTGACAGTTGAAAGTAGTGATAAAGCCATTTTTATTAACACTGTGACTGATTGCAAAGCGTTATTAAAACTATGCTGGAAAGGTACTGTGGGTGTGTCGTTCCCACTGTACCATACCCTACCCATCTTCATCGACTTACAAATTCTTCTACACCTTGTTCCACAATGTAAGAAGATCTATTTATAGCAGAGCAGCGGCTGATCTGTGAATGAAATAGCGTTTTCGGTGATTCATATTCATGGCCATGGCCCCAGAAAAAAGGGAGCGTGTGAAGGGCGGACGCTCGCTCAAATGGACCTCTGCCAAGTTGCAGGGAAATAGGGACTCACCCCTCCCTCTCATCTTTGGAGCCACTAAATCCATTTCACCATAATGAGCAAATCCATTGACTTAACATGTGCAATGATTAGTCTAGCCTCTGCTGAGGTTCTCTATCAGACGGCAAAATAATCTCCAACTGGTGTTTTGGCTCAACCTACATTCGAAAAGTTATAATTTAGGACAGATCCCACGGTCGGACCAACTAAAATTAGCCTTGTCAAAATCTCAGCGAACTGAGGAGGAGGAGAACGGAGGGCGATGTTGCTCTTTCTAGAACATGTCAGGTTGTCCTAATGCGTTTCTCTTTCTTTGACCTCCAGGACAGCATAGTGAACATCAGCAAGATAAAAGCAAGAGATAGAGCAGATATTAATTAACATTCATTTATATCATCATTATATCTTAAATATTGTAAAAGGGGGCTAAAGCATTTTCCACCATCCCTTCATGCAGTCTCTTTCTTTTCACACCCGGCGCTCCCTTCTTGCGTGGCCCTCAACCAGCATCTTTAATTCCTATCATTTATTTTTTTACTAAACACTCGTGACGGAACCGGGGTCTAAATATGGATCACAGCTAGTCTAGTAGGGAGGTAAGTGTCCTTCATATGTCAAGCCTGGGTGTGGCTCATTCTCTGTAGTGCTTACCACCTTCTGTTTACTTCTTACATGATTTTTCTTTGAGTATGTGGGCGGACAAGCACATGTCTTTTGCCAAGTCGGTAATTATGAAAAGAAATGCATGTAAGAAGTTAAGATGTTATCCTGGCTTGCAGTCAGCATATTTATTATCTCCACTGCAGGTAAAACGCTGAGTAGTGCATCTGCTTTTTTTCTGCAGCTCTAGCATCCCCGGACCTTTTCATTTGGGACACCAATGCATGATCTTGCTTTGGATTCTCACCAGCATGCTTTCCTGCCATTGATAAAATGTTTTTTTTAGCTTTTTTAAATCATTAGCATTGATTATAATACAGGCGGGGCCGAACGTAGGGTTGCAGTTAGCACTTATTACACATGTATTTACATTTATGTGAGCACTTGAGAGATGAAATATTCCATTTAAAATGTATATTATGTAAATATAATGTATGTAAATAAATGTCTAATAAATGTGTTAACTGTAATTTTACAGTTTGGTCCACCCAGTATATATTCTGCTCCATTTTAACTCTTAAATGAACATTTTTCCCGTTGGTTTTGTTATGCATATACAAATTTTCTTTCTTTTTTAAAAAAATTTTAAATTTCTTTTACATTGTTTAAGACCTAACCATAAATATGTTGTTTTGTATGTCTGTTTTTGTCATAAAAACTTTTTTTCAATCGTAAAACACACAATACAAATTTAATAATTGTATCAATATATTCAGTATTTTATCCCAAAAACTGGGCTGTGACAGCCTTTAATAGCCCAGTAATTCATAACAATGTGTTTATTATCGGAACAAATTCATTTATTTTAAATGATGGTAATTGCTTTTTATTTTTTTTTTAAAAATCTATATTTTATTTTTATTTTTTCCACTTTCACCATGTTGACATTTTTCCACCAACTTCAGAACTTTCCATAGATATTAAGTTGATTTTTTTTATTGTTTCTTTAAAAAAAAAAGTATTTTACATTTATTTATAGCCCTTATTCTTTGTCAATGGGTGGAAAACAATAAATGTGCATCGCCACACGTGGAAGTGGTTTGCCCTTAATTTTGAAGGTAGAGGCTTAGTTTTATCAGGTGTTCATGGGATATGCCTTCAGATATGTCAGGAATACAGTAAATCAAAAATATGTGGGTATAATGGGAGTCATTGGGACCACATTGGTCCAGAGGGTGTCTGCATTTATGCAAATCTCCTACTTTGTACACCTGACTAGCTTCTACACACTAACTCGATCTTCTCCACAGAATCATCCAGAGCTACGTGCTTCGGGAAGAATCGGGAGCCCTCTCGTCGGAGGCGTCAGACATCAACAAAGCCCACCTGAGCCGGCGAGGCGGCATCATGGCGTCGCTGTACACGTCCCACCCGGCCGACAGCGGGCTGACGCTGGACCTGTCACTGGAGATCAACAGGAAGCTGCAGGCAGTGCTGGAAGACACACTGCTGAAGAACATCACTCTTAAGGTATGTCATCCATCCGTCCAGAGCGCTGACTTGATATATGACTTATGATATATGACTTGATACAGTTTGGCCAGAAAGTACTCGGACCCCCACTGATTGCGCAAGTTTTCCCACTTAAAAAGATGAGAGAGGTCTGTAAGTTTAATCTCAGGTACACTTTAAAAATCCAGAAAATCACGTGATGATTTTTAAAGAATATTTTCTGTATTCTTGCAAACAATAAACATTTGGACACCTACAAAAAAGCAGGAATTCTGGCACTTCACTTGTTGTCTGTATTAGAACCTGTTTGACTTCGTTACCTGTACAAAAGTCACCTCCACCAGAGCTCTCAGAAGACCTCAGAAACAGAATTCTAGACCTACACAACACTATTTGAAATTACAAGGTCACAGATACATTTTCCTCGGCGTAGGGCTCCATGAAAGATGTCACCACGTGGGGTCCAAATGATCTTGCAAACAGTAAGGAATCAGCCAAAAACTACATGGAGGGGGGTGGTAAAGGACTTGCAGAGAGCTGGTACCACAGTCACAAAGGGTCCTACTTTGCCAGACCTGCCCCCCCAGCTTAAAAAAATAAAAATAAAACATGTCCAGGCCCATCTTAAGTATGCCAGAGGCCATCTGGATGATCCACAGGAGATTTGGGAGAATGTCATGTGTTGTCAGATGAATGTTAGATGAAACCAAAATCTAACTATTTGGTAAAAACTCCACTTGTCGGGTTTGGAGGAAAATGAGCTGCATGCCAAGAACACCATCCCTACTGTGGAGCACAGGGGTGGAAACGTCATGCTTTGGGGCTGCTTCTCTGCAAAGGGGACAGGACGACTGATCCGTGTTAAGGAGAGGATGAATGGAGCAAAGTATTTGGAGATTTTAAACAAAAACCTCCTTCCCTCAGTAAGAGCATTGAAGATGAAACCTGGCTAGGTCTTCCAGCATGGCGATGATCCTAAACCAGAGATTTTCAACATTTTCTCAGCCAAGGCACACTTTTTTTATTCCAAAAATCGCAAGACTCATCACCAGCAGAAGATGTAAACATGAATCTCTGTAGCCTGTAGAACCAATATAAAGTCAAAATAGAGTGTTGCCACCTGCTGCTATTTAGCTTATTACCTGATTACTCTGCCGATCAGTGGACAGCACAGACACAGACTCATTTTCAAAAAACATTTATACACCAATTAGGTGAAAGTGGATGCCCTAAACACACCGCCCAGGCGGTCCTGGAGTGTCTCCAGACCTCAATCCTATATCAAATCTGTGGAGGGAGCTGAAGGTCCATGTGGCTCAGCGAGGGCCCGGAACCTGACAGATCTGGTTGAAGATCTGAATGAAGGAATGGGATGAAATGTTTCATATCATCAAACGAACGTAAATATTAGTCAGTGACATAGTAGTGGAGATCTGAATCGGCGACTGGACTGGGCTGCGGATGTTTCGCTTCTATTCGCATTACAGGGAAGTAGAATGAGGTCCACAGGTTTGGACTTAGTCAGGTCAAGATGACACCTGGACGACTGAGAGCCTCCACAAGATTATTAGTCAATGACAACACAACTTTGCAGAATTGTTGTCATTTAGCCACATTGGAGTCCAGATCTCGTAAAAACTTTGTAACAGTCCCAGATTGAAATATAAATTCAAAATGAATATGATAAATAAATAAAAAAAATAAATACATGCATTTATCTTCTATCTGTTAGTGTTACTAGACCCTTAAAATAAAACAATCCTACGTTAGTTAAATATAAATAAAGAATAATCTTGCGTTTACCCTTACCGTGACTGGAAAGCTTAGCAGTTCCTCTTGAAATACTTTCAAAATAGAATATAATTTTAACAAAAACCAAAAATGATCATTCATTAAAGCATGGATTTATCTTTAATAATATTGATCTAAAATAATTTGACTCAAAAAGGAAGACAATTTACACCCACCCCCTAGTCGTAACACCAGAGCCCGTTATATTAAGAGCATATTATACATTTTAATACATAAACAAGATATTACACCTACACACACACGTACAATATGCATTATTATTCATCCGTCTTACATCTTATCAATACTAATGTGACGTTACTCATTATACCACACACACACACACACACACACACACAGTCTATATAGACTTATGAGAGGCCAAGAGCCAAGGCCTGCTGTGAGAAGGTGGATGACCTCCTGCAGCCGAGCCTCCACTGGTCGGCCCTAATCTGGTTATTTTAGTGTATGTGTCCTTTGCTGTGCATTAAAAGAGACAAGATGTTGGAGGCCCGCTGTAATATAAACTGTAATATAAACTTTTACTTGAAAGAGTCGCTCCAGACAGCTGATGATGACTTTATCTCTAGGAGAATCTTCAGACGTTGGGCGCAGAGATCGAGAAGCTGATAAAACAGCAGCGAGAGCCCGTGGACGGAGCAAGAAGGAAGTAACATCAAGGACTGAGCGGACATAACGATGGACTAATGTTGAACTTGTCGGTAGCATTTCTTCTCCTCCACCTTCTCCTCTTACTTGAATGGTTCCATCTCCCGATCTTCTGAAATGAGCCATGCTGTGATTCTTCTGTGGACCTTTTAGGACCTCCAGAGGGCAAAATATTATATTGAATGTAAAGAAATCAGCATGGATGTGAATCTTGTCTTCTGGTAAGTCAGTCAAAGCTCCATGCCAAAATGTTCCAGCCCGTCCGTACAGTACATGAAGCTGCAGCCATCTTTGTGCCGCCGTGCTCAGTACTTCTTTTCTTGTCATTTAATTCTCTTCCACTATCATTTTATTTCCCTTGTTTCTTTTTTAAGAGTAAGCTCTTTTAGAACGTCTCGTTTAAATAGACTTTAGAAGAATTACCTCAGACATTTGGGTTCTTTTCCCGCACTTGCTCCACATTGTGTCACACTTGTAGTTCAGAATCAGGAGCACACATCAAAAGCAACATCTTTTTTGGTTTCCTTGCTTTTTCTTTTCTGGTCATGGAATTGCACCATTTCTCATTGCAGTGCATCTATTCCTTGCAACAAAATCAAATACAAAATAAGATAAGAAAAGCAAGGAAATGAATGGATGTAAACAAAAGTGCAACAGAATGAGGTACAAATAAATAAAATTAAAAAATAAGAAAATCAATAGGTATAAACAAGGAAATGAATGGATGTAAACAAAAGTGCAACAAAATGAGGCAAAAATACATAAATCAAGTAATAAAAAATTAAGAAAATCAATACATGTAAACAAGGAAATGAATGAATGTAAACAAAAGTGCAACAGAATGAGGTGAAGATAAAAATCAATTGTTAAAAATGAAGGAAACGGGTAGAAGCAGGAAAACAAGAAAGTTCAAATGTAGACCTAAATCCAAGGAAAGAGCACATGGAAAGAATGGATAGTAAGGATGCTTTTGTGAGCGCATCCCTTTGCTACTTAAATGAATAATGTCCTGAAGTGCACTTACATTGTTTGGGGTTTTTCCCGCCATGTGCATGATGCTACTTAGTAGGGAAACGTCCCAAATGTTGAAGTATTCTTACCTTTTTTTTTCTTTTTTGGGGGGGGGGAGTAGAAGCGCCGTAGGTCCAAAAAGTTCTACTCTAGCCCGGGACAAAGTGCAATGTGCTTCCTTTCTTTTAGCATGTGGTGAACATGAACATGTATGAATGTGGGCGCATGTGTGTGTTTGTGCCTTTTTTCTTTTTGGTTTGCACCTCATGTTGATGAGTGAGTTGATTAGAGTTTTGCATTTTGCATTACGATCACAGCAGACATAAGAAAAACAAAATCAGGGGAACGGCCGAGACAAGCACTTGTATGGGCTTTTTCCGAGGCTCACGCCGGTAACGCACGCCCTGAGGCGACACTGAAATGTCACTTGTGGCAGCATCTGAGCTTTCCTTCCGCCAATTAAATCCAATTATTTTCATAAAAATGTGATTTTTTTCTCTCATTCATTTCATTTTCATCCGAACTTTACAGATCCTGTCCAATGAAGCTTTTTAAATGGAGTATCTAAGTCTGTATGTACAGTACAAAGTACATATTTCCAGTAAATTAGAAAATCCCGCGGGTTGCGAGACGCATTTTTTAAAATGGAACTACTGAAATAAATGAACTTTTCAATCATATACTCATTTATTGAGATGCACTTTCACATGACGTGGCTCCAGGGAATAAAAATGACATGTCTATGAGTATTTTGGTTGTTTTTGTGTCCATTTTGTGGCTCTTTTTTGTGCACGAGGCAGATTTAGGAGACCTTTTTTGCAGGTGCAGCATCAGCGATGCTGGAGGTCAAAGTGTCTGATTTAAGCGCCACACTCTACAACAGCAAGAGCCAACCTGCCTGCTGGTACTTCACAGGAAGTGTTTTCCTGTCCTCCGTCTGCACCCCGCAACAATCAATCCCAATCTTTCTCCTGTTGTTTTTTTTAGGCTCCTTTTCCAGGCATTGATACTGCAGGTTCTTTTTAGCTCCTGGCTTAGGGTGACCGCTCTTGGATTCATAAGAACCATCCTTTTATGCCAGCATCTGCCATGTGGAGAATGCTTTGTAAATGTTTAAATTGATATTTTTATTTTTTATTCTAAAGAGATCCCGTCGTAGCGTCACCAGAAGACCATAAGCCAGGGGTCGGGAAGCTTTTGGGCTGAGAGAGCCATAAAGGACATATTTTCAAATGTATTTCTGTGAGAGACATATCCTATTTTTTAAAAAGGCAATACAAGTAAAAATGTTTTAGAAGATAAGAAGTCTCTGCACGGGATGGATGAAAGTGCGGAGAAGGTTTTATATTTGGAACGTTATTTTTAACACTCATTCCTGTCATGTTTTACTTTACACAATATGTAACTTTATTCACAAATTGTTTTCTTTGTCTCTAAGTAATGTGACATTTAAAAATGAACTCTGTTAATAAAATGACTCATAATACTACAAGTTTATTCTCCTAAAATTGTGACATTTTTCTCTTGATAGTTTTGACTTTCTACTCGTAAAATTACAGCAATTTTTTTTCAATTTTCTATTATTTTCTACTTTTCTCATAGCTATGACTTTATTCCTGCAATATTTTGACTTTATTCTCCTAACATTATTCCCTCATTTTCCAAAAATGACAACATTTTTTGGTTAGATTACAACTTTTTTAGCCTGATATTTTGACTTTATTTTTTGTCAAACTACTGCTCCGTCCTCCATTTTTGTTGTTTCCTTAAAGTTTTTTGTTAAATTGTATTTTTAGATTGTCCCGCAGGCAAATAAATCACCCCTGTTGTAAAGCAAGATATGTTACATATACTTGAAGAAAAAACAAAACAAAAATAAATAAATGTTATGGTGTTTCGAAACTTCTGAGAGGATAAGTGGTCGTCAGGAGAGCCACTTATGGCTCCCGAGCCATCTCTTCCCTAGCCCTGCTATAGCACATACAGTGGTGTGAAAAACTATTTGCCCCCGTCCTGACTTTTTATTCTTTTGCATGTTTGTCACACAAAATGTTTCTGATCATCAAACACATTTGAATATTAGTCAAAGATAACACAAGTAAACACAAAATGCAGTTTTTAAATGAATGTTTTTATTATTTAGGGAGAAAAAATTACCCCTGCACCTAATAACTGCTTGGGCCGCCCTTAGCAGCAATAACTGCAATCAAACGTTTGCCATAACTTGCAACAAGTCTTTTACACGCTCTGGAGGAATTTTGGCCCGCTCATCTTTGCAGAATTGTTGTCATTCAGCTTTATTTGAGGCTTTTCTAGCATGAAGCGCCTTCTTAAGGTCATGCCACAGCATCTCCATGGGTTTCAGGTCAGGACGTTGACTAGGCCCCTCCAAAGTCTTCATTTTGTTTTTCTTCAGCCATTCAGAGGTGGATTTGCTGGTGTGTTTTGGGTCATTGTCCTGCTGCAGCACCCAAGATGGCTTTAGCTTGAGTTGACCAACAGATGGCCGGACATCACACAGGGCCATGTAGATTTTGAGTTTTTTCCCTCCCTTAATAACGTAAACCTTAATTTAAAAATTGCATTTTGTGTCCAATTATGACTAATAGTTAACTATTTTTTATGAGCAAAAACATTTAAGTGTGACAAACATGCAAAAGAAAAAAAGTCAGGGAGGGGGCAAATAGTTTTTCACACCACCGTACTTGTCATCCAATGGTGGTGTTGTGACTCCCAGCCACTAGAGGGCACATTTAAAATCACTTTTTGGGATGGCTTTAAGCATTCGTCATTTTTTTCCCCGACAGGAGACAATTTTCTAGCTTGGATTTGTAACCATTTCTAAGTTTTTGCACTCATTTTTCAGTGTAATTTCTACTGGATTTATTTTTTTGATTTTCGCTCTTTTTGTAATTGAAATGTTTACATGATTTGTATTTTTATTCTGTAACGTGAGTGTTTTCAAAGGATATTTTTTAGATTTTCCAATTAGGTTTTTTGTTTGTTTTAGATTTACGTTATAAGTATATTTCATTTTTAGTATTATTCTGTTTACTTTTAGATTGTTTTCCCTGTTTGTACTTCATCTTTCTTTGCAGCATTTTTTCTGTAGGTCTTCATTAAAATGCGAAGTCATGTCTTGAATGTGGAAGAATATAAACCGTTCGTCCGCTTCATTATTTACCAATTTATATTTCACCGCCTTTCAACGGGCGGTCCGCTCCACTGCGGGGTCGCTTTCAGATGGAATTTGTCAGGAAGGACGTGTGAAATTGCAGGAGAGGTTGTTTAAATGTTCGGTGCTTGGCCTGTGGCTCCGTGCACAGCCATGCTGGTGATCATGCTGAGAAGCGCTCACGCTCCCCGAGTGTGCAGCAAGTAGATAAGAGCCAAATCAAAGCCTCCAGCCGGCTATGTCATGGAGAAAATGAATCAGTAAAAGCATTCATAGGAACTTTTTTTTTTTAAACGGAGTTCTTCCTTGTAGTTGTTCATGTAGCACTACCACAATCATTCATTCACACCGCAGCCGTAGTTAAAGGCTGGCCTGACTAGCATGCCAACAGCAAGTACCAGCCGAGCGCTTTGTTTTGGACAAGATGCCGACTCACTGCCACCTCTGCAGGCCTCAAGCGGTACTACAAGTAGCGCCAGGAAAGGTCCAACAAGGCCAAACAGAGCAGCCAGACAACTTTCACTTCAGCACATAAAGATCATTTTGGTGCCGTAAAGAAACTCTTCACTGGGATTTCCTGGGAAGAGCCTCTGATTGACAATCTCAATCTGCAATCGGATGTGAAAATTCTAGTTAAAGATTCTAGAAATGACAATAACGTTCTGCTCTTTTTGGAAAATCAACATTTCTCTCTCCTGTTATGTAAATGATCTCTGACTGGCATTTCTGTTTATGACAAGCGTGCAGTGCTGTTTTTAAGAACCTTCTACCAAAACACTTGTTAAGGATTCACAGTCGTGCTGTGCTGTTTTTAAGAATCTGCTACAAAAATGTAGTCAACGACCCACAATATGACAAGGGTGCACTGCTGTTTTTAAAAACCTTATTCCAAAACGCTTGTTAAGGATCCACAAATTGTGCTCTGCTGTTTTTAGGAATCTGTTACTAAAAATTTTAGTCAAAGACCCTCAATATGACAAAAGTGCACTGCTGTTTTTAAGATCCTTCTACCAACACGCTTGTTAAGGATTCACAAATTGTGCTCTGCTGTTTTTAGGAATTTGTTACAAAAATTTAGTCAAAGACCCTCTGACAGGAGTCCACTGCTGTTTTTAAGAACCTTCTACCAAAACGCTTGTTAAGGATCCGCAAATTGTGCTTTGCTGTTTTTAGGAATCTGCTGCAAAATCGTTAGTCAAGGACCCTCAATATGAAAAGAGTGCACTGCTGTTTTTGAGAACCTTCCACCAAAACGCTTGTTAAGGATCTACAATTGTGCCCTGCTGTTTTTAGGAATTTGCTGCAAATATGCAAGTCAGATACCCTCTATATGGCAAGAGTGCACTGCTGTTTTTAAGAACCTTGTGCCAAAACGCTCGTCACAAGTGTACTCGTAATTAAGATTGTTAGGTTTGTTCATACCCCCTACTAGAAATGGTGTACCCCACTTTGGCAACCATGACTCTAGGGGCCTGTTGCGAAAAATGCTAGTCAAAGATGGTCTATTTGACAAGAGCGCTATGCTGTTTTTAGGACTCGGCTGCAAAAACGCTAGTCAAGGATGCTCTATCGTGACAAGATGGCAAATGTGCAAGTCGAGTACCCTCCACGTGACGAGACTGCACCGCTGTTTTTAAGAACCGTCAGAGATCTTCTCATTCTCCAATCATGCTCTGACGCCAGCTTAATATACTCCTGACAGCCACTAAGTGAGCTTGTCTATGATATGCTGTGATCCACCGACCCGCGCTGTCGTCCTCATCTCTTTCCTGGGCCGTTTCGGCTCATTTCTCACAACAAGTCTGAAGGCTAACGCGTGTTAAACGGATTAAACTTCTATTTCTGTGCTGCCGAAGCGTAACAGAGCAGTGAAGGTTGGAGATGGTTCCAGCAGGAGCAGTGAAGGATGGAGGCCGTTGAAGAAAAACGCAAACCCAGCCATTTGCTCTTTATTACTATTTCACAGGCCACGTCCACAAACAGCAAGTAAAGCTTTACAGAGACAAGACACTTTCTGCTCCGGAAATAAATACGCACAATTCATGACAGTAAACGACGCTTGTGAGGTAAAAAGGGGAACTCTTTGCACCTCATGTCAAAAAAACGCATTCTTCTCCCTTTCGTTGCCGTCACAGGTGGGATTCGGAGCGGGACAGCTTGCCGGGTCCTGCCAGGCTGCTGTCGCTGAGGTCCAGCACGGTGCATTCCGCCCACAGGCCGAGGGTTCCGGGCTCCACGGAGGCCACAAAGCCTGCGGAATAGCGGCTCAGGTCGCAGGAGCTGACGTGCAGCACCCCTTCGCTCCTCGGTCTCCTCCTCCTCCTCCTCCTCCAGCACAGGAGCCTCTTGAACGCCCGCCGGAAGTCCGGGCTCCGGCAGTAGATGACCGGGTTGAACGCCGAGTTGGCGTAGCCGAGCCAGTTGAGGAAGACGAACAGGTCGTTGTCCACCAACTCGGCGCCGAACACTCGCACCACGTTGACGATGAAGAAGGGCAGCCAGCAGAGGGTGAAGGTGCCCATGATGATGCCCAGCGTCTTGAGCGCCTTGTGCTCCCGCAGAGCGGCCATGCGGGGCGGCTTCCTCTTGCACTGGCCCGCCGAGCTGTGGATGTGGAAGCGACCCTCGCACTTGTCGATCTTCCGCAGCTGCTGCTTCGCCTCCCGGTAGACGCGCGCGTACACGAACACCATCACCACCAGGGGAAGGTAGAAGGAGATGACGGAGGAGGAGACGGCGTACGCCCGGTTAGTGACGAAGTCGCAGCACGCCGGGTCCTCGTAGCAGGCGGAGTGCGCGCTGTCCCGGGACCAGTGCATGAGTATGGGCAGGAAGGAGACCAGCGCCGAGACGCCCCACACGGCGCACACCGCCGCCTTAGCGCGGGCTCTGGTGAGCAGGCTTTGGTAGCGAAAGGGCGCCGTGATGGCCACGTAGCGGTCCACCGCGATCACGCACAGCGTCTCGATGCTCGCCGTGACGCACAGCACGTCCACGGAGATCCAGAACTCGCAGAAGAAGGAGCCGTACGCCCAGGAGCCGCGCACCTCCAGCGCGGCCCCGAAGGGCACCACCAGGACGCCCATGATGAGATCCGCGCACGCCAGCGACACCACGAACACGTTGGTGCGCGTCTGGAGCCTCTGCGTCCGCGCGATGGCCACGATCACCAGCACGTTGCCCAGCACGATGGCCAGCACGATGAGCGCCATCACCAGGCTGATGCCCGCAACCCACTCCTCCGACACGGCCGTGAGGTTGCGGGGGTTGACGCCACCCATGGCGGGCTGCCGCGCCGAGTGCTGCTCCCCGTCCGCGGTGGAGGTCTTCTCATTGGGGTGAAGCCCCCCCAGCCTGGCGCGCCTGCCGCGGCCCTGCTGCCATCGCGCTCCAGCTCCATCTGAAGCTCCTGAATGGACCCGCACCGACCCTGGACGTCAATGAGTGCTGCGGGTGACGTCACCGCCAAACTGACGAATCAGATAAGCTGGGACTCTGCTCTACATTTATTGACCTACTACCGAATCACTAATCAAAGCTCCTCTAATGTGACAGGAGCGCTCCACCGTTGTAAGGAGAGTGATAAGCCACTAGTCGAAAATTCTTTACTGTGCTGCTGGTCAAAGATCTGCTGTTTTTAAGGACGTTCTGCAAAAAACGCTACCTGACAGAAAAGTCCTCCAAAAGCCTCTTTGGAGGACCTACTGCTGGTCAAAGATGTAAGACAGGAGTGTGCTGCTCTTATAACTTCTGCAAAAACGCTGTCGTGAAAGATCTTCTATATCACCTTGCTGTTTTTAAGGACCTGCTGCAAAAACACTCGTTGAAAATGACCTGCATGGTCTTTTTCAGGAAAATCCTAGGAGTTTATAAATCCTGCACATCCTGCAAAGATCATCATGTGACAAGAGTGCTGGGCTACTTACAGCAATACGAGACTTCAATCAAAAATTGTCCCTTTTAAGATCAGTTCTGTTACTGATAGTACTTTTTTTCCCCAAAGTAACATCTTTCAGAATCATGTGCTCCATAAGCTTCTTTCTTGGTCCAACATAATTCTGACAAATATGGAATCCTGATGCCCATAAGACAAAATGGAAAGTACATATTTCTCATTCCTCCGTTACCAGCCTATCACACATTAGGTTGGATTTTTTCCATCACAGAATGACATTGCTGCCTATTACACGGTCGCGTTTTGAAAGCAAAAGGATTTTTCCTTACAGGTCCGACACCGTCACCAGCAGCGTGGGAGCACCGCAGGGAACTGTGCTCTCTCCTGTTCTGTTCACCTTGTACACATCCAACTTTCGGTAAAACTTAGTTCTGACGACAGTACAAATCTTCTGCGCCATTTATTGATTTATTCTTACGGTATTTTCTTCGGTCTCCTGTCTCGCTTTGGTTGTTTTATGTCGTGATAAGGCTAAGAAAAGTTATTATGTTACACGCCAAAAGGCTCCGAGAAAAAAAGTTACGCTCAAAAAAAGGCGTCGCGTTTACACGCCGACTCCAAAACACAGCATGTGCAATTATGTCCATACAATTGGAATTTTAAGACAATAAGATCCTATTTTTGTGAGGACAAAGTCGTAATGTTGTAAGAAATGTCATTTAAGTTTAAGATCATTTTGCAAAGAATGAAGTTCGTTATGTTACACAACAAAAGATGCTCATATTCTCTAATTACATGACGTGTGTGAAATTCTGAGGTTGTCGTAACTCCAGTGAAATGTTGATATTTTTCCTTCTAAAATGAGGACTTTGCTCTTATATTTATTAGATACTTGCCATGTGAGCGGCTGCAAAAATCTCAGTTTGTGGTCATTTTTAAAGTTAGCTCTTTCCAACAAAGCACTCGGAAATTTTAAACGTTTAAAAGCCCTTCTCGACAAACCCACCTGATGTTGGTGGTTTTCAATGAAGACGCATTTGGAACACTGCATTTTTTCGCCAACTCTACGCCTCTGTGATGCCCACAAACGAGCAGGGTGAAGTGGCGTCGAGCGGCAAGCACCCGGTGCTCCCACGCAAGAGCACACCGCTTGACCTCTTGGAGGCGATGTCAGAGGTCGGGCGTCATTCCAGAGAAGTAATGCCTACTCTAGGGAGCAAAAAGCGATGATGTGTTCCGTACTGCGCAGAGATTGTTTCTTAACGAGCATCGCTCCATCATGAGGGCGACAGACAATGAACCGGCGTGGTCACATGATAGCTTTTGCAAGCTTTGTGCTCTTATCACCGCGTCCACGCCGAGGGGATTACCCGAGCCGGGATATGATGTGAAATGTCATCACGAAGAGAAGGACACCAAAGCTTACAATGACACCGCTGACTTATGACCGCCTTTGCTGGCGGACGCGTAATAAAGTTGTCAGAAGCGGGACTCCTTTGTTTTCTCAGATTATGTTTTTGTGTCGTCACTAGGAGGAAGCCGCCTTGATCCTTACGTAGCGATTCATTAGGGGTGAGCGCGGGACGTGCAATTTTTTCGTTGTAAGCAATCAATGGCAATTAAAGAGAGAGAAGGAGGGTATTATTGCAAGTGGAACCAATCAATGTGTTAATCACTTTTATTGAAAATATTGATCCGAAATGGAAAAAAAGAAGGCATTTGCAAATGAGTAAGTCAATAATGTACTAAAATTCCACCCTGCTACGTAAGGTAATTTTTTTTTTTGTTGTGGCACACGTCAAGCTACGCAGGCGGTTGTGGAGGAGGAGGAATGAGCCGGCGCAGTGTACGTTCCCAAACCTTTTACAGTGGCGTACCCCGTCCTGAGGCCATGCACCCCCTACTCCTGCACACTTAAAAAAAAAAACACCCACCTTTGTATCTTCATTTTACTGTCACTCCCGCTCAAAAATGTGTATTTTTCATGATTACATTTTGATGAAGTCTGACATGCGCAGTAATAAATAGATAAGTAATCATCCTACTGTACAAATCTTTTATTCTAGTCTGATACCCACTGAAGCGTTATCATAATTGTGTGTTTCATAAATGTCTTTTGTTGACAACATTGCAGAATGTAATTCGTCTGTTTCCACCAAACCTTTTGTTTGTACACAAGGGGGGTAGTAATTGGCGCTTGTTCGAAGGGGGCCATATGGCGGCTTGCCTGGCTCCAGATGCTTACCAACCTGTGGTACGCATGCCCCCAAGGGGTACACCAATTGTAATAGGGGGTACATAAGTAAACATCCAAAACAATTAGCGCTCCTAATTACGAGTGCCCCTGGACGCCTCATGGCGCATTGCTGTGTGTGCATCATGTGAACAGTACAAACAAGTAAATTGATCATTGCTTTGTGCATTAAGAGTGTGTCAAACCTGTCAAAAATGTGGCTTTGTCTCTGGTTGGATGTATTTTTCTACTTTGGATACTGCTTTAGCGCAATGATGAAACTTTCCCCTTCAATTTGGTAATAAAATAATATGCAAATTGAAACCATAGCAAACAGAAGAATGCCAACATCATATTGGAATAAAGATAAGATGATTACTTATCTATTTACCAGAGCTCATGTGGAACTTGATTTAAATGAAACCATACAAAATACACATTTTGAACTCATATGAACTCAATATTGCTAAAAGATATGTAGAATGATTACTTATCTATTCATTATTGCTCATGTGTTTGAATCTGCCCTTGGGGATTTCTGTGCAGAGGTTCCATGTTCTCCCCATGCCTGTTAAATTGTCCATGGATATGAATGTGAGTGTGAACGCTTGTCTATATGTGCCCTGCGATTGGCTGGCGACCTTCTGACTTTTTGGGTTTCAAGCAGGAGGTCGTTTTTGATCCTTTGATGTCGGCTCTTCCTAACATCGAGAAGCAGAATTCACCAAGCGTTGGATTCTTCGCCCACTAACAGGGAACGTGAACTGGGTTTAGACCGACTGAGACAGGTTAGTTTTACCCTACTGATGATGTGTTGTTGCCTCTTGGCCGAAGTTGAGATAGGCTCCAGCGTACCCCCAAGACCATAATGAGGATAAGCAGCATGAAAAACAGATGGATGCGTGTGACTGTTATCACATGACCATGCAAAATACAAAATTCGGACCCAAAATTACTATATAATTAATACAATTTGTTAAATATTTCAACTTAAAAAAGAGTTATGTTTTTTTAAGTGTGCAGGAGTAGGGGGTATATGGCTTCAGGTCAAACGTCTGAAGTGGTACGTGACTGTAAAAAAAACACTGGTCCGTGGAACCACAGTAGTGCCAAAATTAAAAGGAAATACATGTGGTAATATAAAGAGAAACCCTTAAAAATATTATTTTTCCATTTTGTCATTGTTTTTTTTCCATTTTTTTGTTGCTTTTCCTGTTTTGTCTTTTCCATTTGCTTTTTGTCATTGCATTTTTCTTGATGGCTCCAGCTGGCGAGTAAAAGCAAAGGCAAAAGAATGACCCGTCATTCACCCGAGGTGACTAGTCCCATCCAGCCTGTTAGCTGCTTCTCTCAGCAGCTTCTACATGGACTCCATCGTGTAAGACATGATGGTGACATGAGAGATGTAGCTCTTACTGTGAGAGGTCTTCCTTATGCAGCTCGACGATCTGACCAACGTTCAAGAAGAGAAAGCTTCTTAGCTTTAGCCACCAGGAGGGCATGACTGTGTGAATGCCTGACAGAAAAAGAGAATTTTGAGCAGATTTTGGCTTTTGTAGCCTGTGGTCTTAAATTTTTGATCAGGTAAAAAACAAACTATTTCAGTTTAATTAATTTATTTTTAAATTACAACTTCCAAATCCTAAAACCTCATTAGGATCCAAAGTGCAAAAGGTCAATTCTAGCAATTTTTCAACTGGTCTGATTTTGATCACGTCTGTATTGTTACTGCTTGTTGTTCCATTGCAAAATAGCACAGAATAAATTGTGTTTATTTCATTTGCAGTTCAGGTTGGATTGCAGTTTGTGCACAGCATGGAGTTGCTGTGCGCGGAGAACATAACAACAATGTAAAATAGTGCAAATGCACAGCTTAGAGGGAACATTAGCACCGTTTCCTTTCTGCTTCGTTCTCCTTGCGCCGTGAGACCTGCGGTCTAACTCGTCATTGCGAGTGTTAGGCTTTCTTTTTTTTTTTTTTAATTCCCATACCCCCATTACAATTGGCGTACCCCACTTTGGGAACCTGGGGTCTGCTAGATTAATAAGAGTCATAAATAGAATCATAGTCATCTGCCCGCCGCTGCATACACTACCGCGCCGAGCATGCAGCCACTGTCCCAACACAATGAAAAAAACACTGACCTGTGTTTGAAGCACAAGACAAATGAATCCAATGCAAGGGCACAATGAGAACAACAAGACACTGAATCAGTCAAAATGCAGACAAAGATTTTCCTAACAAATGCAGCTATTGAGTAGTGGCCAGTGTTGAAGATTAGATCAAAATACTTTATTTGTTCTTTTTGTTACATTTTAAAGTGCAGCATTGAGTTGCATACAGAGGAGCAAAGATAAGAAGAAAAAGAAAGAAAAAAAAACACAAATCAACCTAGGTTGGGACATGAAAAGGGATCAAAAGCAGCTTGATGGTGCTAATTAAATAACAACAAACAATACTGCAATTGACTGGCGACCAGTCTAGGGTGTACCACACCTCCCGCCCAAAGTCAGCTGGGATAGGCTCCAGCATACCCACGACCCTTATGAGGATAAGTGGTATAGAAAATGAATGAAAAGGATGAATGAACAAACAATACTAATACCAAGTCCGAGTCCATGGTTCTCACCCGCGAAAGGGTGGGGGCCATCTCTAGGTCGGGGATATAGGTCCTGCCTCAAGTGGAGGAGTTTAAGTACCTCGGGGTCTTGTTCACGAGTGAGGGAAGGATGGAACGTGCGATGGACGTGTGACGCGGACTCTGCATCGGTCTGTCGTGGTAAAGAGAGAGCTGAGCCGAAAGACCCAGCTCTCAATTTACCGGTCGATCTACGTTCCTACCCTCACCTATGGTCATGAGCTTTGGGCAGGGACCGAAAGGACAAGATCGCGGATACACGCGGCCAAAATGAGTTTTCTCCGCAGGGTGGTTGGGCTCTCCCTTAGAGATAGGGTGAGAAGCACTGTCATCTGGGAAAGACAGAGTAGAACCGCTGCTCCTCCGCATTGAGAGGAGCCAGATGAGGTGGCTCGCGCATCTGGTTAGGATGCCTCCCAGACGCCTACCTGGGGAGGTGTTTAGGGCACGTCCAACCTGGCCTTGGGGAAGACCCAGGACCCGTTGGAGAGACTGTCTCTCGGCTGGCCTAGGAACGCCTCGGCATCCGCCGAGAAGAGCTGGACGAAGTGGCAGAGGAGAGGGAAGTCTGGGCTTCTCTGCTTAGGTTGCTGCCCCAGCGACCCGACCTCGGATAAATGGATGGATGGCAAACAATACTAAGAAGAGATTAGGTTTTTATTGTGATTTATTACAATGTTTATTGCCAACTGTTTTACAAGGCACTTGTGGGCCATGTCCTAAAGATGGGGACAATTATGTAAAGAGACTTGAGTTTTTATTAGAATATTCATTTTATTAATATTATAGTAACTATAATGATATAAATACTACAAAACATTAACTTAAAATGGTTATGAATTTGAAAATTATATTTCTTATTGGTACGTGGGGCCAAGTAACAATATTAGTTCTGACGCTGACACTAATTAAAGAACAATAGTTTGGCGCTAACAAAACAGCGTTTGGTTGTCTTAGAGTTGATAGATTTGGTTGAACTTCATCTCTGATAGCACTGTGTTCACTTTTTCACAGACAGGTTTGCCTGGCAACCTGATCACGCCCACTGCATGCTGCACACTAGTATACACCCATGCACATACTGATCCAATCAGGATGGAGTTCACGCCAACAAGCGCAGGAATTAGCTTAGCCACATTCTGGTTTACATCACCGCCTGCTGATGCGAGCAGGAGTCCGGTGTACTTGTGACATTTTCCAGAAAAGTGTGTCTGTTTAAAATCTTTTTGTTAAAAAAACAACCAGGTGGTTTCAGTTGGGACACAGTTCTGAAATAATGTTAGCTCTCTGCTAATGCTAATGCCCACTAGCAAGCTTTTTTTTGTACTACACTGTGAACAACAATGTTAGCGCTGATGCTAACTAGAGAGCATGTGGTTTATACCCAAATGTGAAATAGTAATGTTAGCTTTGATGCTAACTCGAGAGTATTTGTTAGCACCCTACTCCTCTTCTTCTTCTTTTCCTTTCTTTCCTTATTCCTGCTAATCCCATCAGGGGTCTCCACAGCGAATCATTTTCTTCTGTTTGATTTGCATGTTTTGATATGGCAAAAGTCTAAACAGTGATGCCAAGTACAGAGCATTTGGTTGGTACACAAATGTAAACAATAACGTTGTTGATGCAAACTAGCAAGCAATTGATTGTCAGGCTACTCCATTCTAAACAGTAATGTTAGCTCTGATGCTAACTCGAGCACATTGGCTGGTAACAAGGTAAACAATAATGCTAGCACTGATGCTAGCTCAATAGCATTCTTCTGGTAGACAAGTCTGAACACTTAAGTTAGCGCTGATGGTACAGTGAGGCCATTCGGATGGTACACAGTTTTAATGCTAATGCAAACATGAGCTGTGTCCAGACTGGTCCATCGTAACTACAGACCATTCAATCAGGCAATTTGGGATTGCCATGGAAATGATAAAGACGCTACTCTCCTTATTACAAGTCTGTGGGGCATTAACAAGATTTTCGGGTCATGTTCTGAGGTCAAATTTATACATATTACAACGTAAGTAGTATAATATTTATTTTTATTTGTTCAGATCAGGCCTGTGCAAAAATCAAAAGTTTCAGAATTCATTTTAAAGGATTTATTTGAAATTGAATGGACTCCACCCTGCAGGTTGTTGATTTGAATTTGAAATGCAGGAAGTGGAACTGAATTCAATGCAATTCAAGAGAGATTAATTCTCATCATATATCAGTGAGGAATAGAAACGTTTAACATATTTTTTCTCCAAATGGAAGTACAAACACTAACATTAAGCATACTTTTTAATGTTGAAAACATTAATTTATCTTCATTTCAAAGTAATCAATTGAAACATTCATTCATTCATTTTCTAACAATGTTTCATAACAATGTTTTGGTAAACACAGTAATCATTTTAAATTTTTACTGGTTAAAATTTTTGCATCTATGGTCAACAGTTCCTCAAATGTTTTGACATTGAGGTAGCATTGCTCCAGGGACCGTTGGACAAAACTAGTACAAGGAATTAAGTCGGAATATCTTGGTTATCCTGGCTCAACTTATCCATGATCCGGTTACACAAAGGTGGGATAGTGGATAGTAGGATATGTTCTGACCTAAGTTCCTTGGAGATTTATTCTATTAAGTATTTACCACAAATACTCGGCTGCAGGAGCTAGTTCTTGGTACGTGGAATGTCACCTTTCTTGTGGACAATGAGGTGGACTCCGTGGCGGGCTCAAGGGGGTAGATGAGATCTGCATTGAGTTCCTTAAGGCCTTGGATGCTGTGGGCGTGTATTAGTTGACACGACTCTGCACCATGGCGTGGACATCAGAGGCGATGCCCCTGGATTGGCATACCAGGGTGGCGGTCCCGCTTTTTAAGAAAGGGGACCAAAGGGTGTGTTCCATTTATTGTAAGATCACAAGCCTCAACCTTCCTGGTAAGGTCTGTTCTGGGGTTCTGGAAGGAAGATCTACTGGATAGTCAAATCTCGGATTCAGGAGTCGTAGTGTGGTTTTAGTCCTGGTCGTGGAACTGTGTCTTGGCAGCATCCTTGAGGGTCCGTGGGACATTACCCATCCAGTCTAACATGTGTTTTGTGGACTTGGAGAAGGCATTCGGTGTTCCTCGGGGAATACTGTGAGAAATACTCCGGGAATATGGGGTATCGGACCACATAATTCAGGCAGTTTGTTGCCTGTGTGACCAGCATCAGAGAGTGGTTTGAATTGCCGGCAATGGAAACCTATTTTCAGTGAAGGTTGTACTCTGCCCGGGCTGCCTTCTGTCACCAATTATGTTCATTACTTTTATGGACAAAATTTCTAGGCACAGCCAGGGCGTCAAGGGGTTCAGATTTGGTGGCCGCAGGATTGGGTCTCTGCTTTTTGCAAATGATGTGGTCCTCTTGGCTTAATCAAGCCGAGACCTTCAACTCTCTCTGGATCTGATCGCAGCTGAGGGTGAAGCGGCTGGGATGAGAATCCGCACTACCAAGTCAGACTCCACGGTTCTCACTATCGAGGTCTTGTTCAAGAGTAAGGGAAGGATGAAACACAAGATGGACAAGCCTATTGGTTCGGCGTCTGCAGGGATGCAAAAACTACATTGGTCCGTTGTGGTGAAGAGGGAGCTGAGCCGAAAGGCAAAGCTCTCAATTGGTCGATGTAATATCCTACCCTCACCTATGGTCATGAGCTTTGGGTACTGACAGAAAGGACAAGATGGCGGGTACAAATGGCCGAAATTAGTTTCCTCCACTGGGTGAGAAAGGGTGAGAAGCACTATCATCCGGGAGAGACTCGGAGTAGAACTGCTGCTCATCTGCATTGAGAGGAGCCAGAAGAGGTGGCTTGGGCATCTGCTTATAATGCCCAAGTGAGTGAGTGGTTAGTGAGTGTGTATTTGTGCAACTACTTACACACAAAGTATTACAAACTGTCTGCAATACTTTGCCACACTTTCTTTCTTTGTTTCATGACTGTGACTGTGTTGCCATTCTTTATTTGCTCTTATGAGACCTTTATGAGGATTTCCGCTTCTGTCGGAGGAAAGTACACCACTCTTGTTGCCATGGTGAATCGGTGACTGTGATCGATGGAAGGGTCTATTTGAGGAAGCCACTTAGGCGCACTAATCCAAGATTGGTTTCACCTGGCTTGAGTAATCAGTGTTTGCACTTGGGTTTTGTGCAACCAATTATGCCCAGACACTTTTGTTTTGAGTTGGTCGAGCTCAGCTCAGTCATTTGTCCTGGATGTCTAAATCCTACTTTTGTGCCAAAAGACCCAGGTCTGAATATCAAAGTACTATTTACATTACATAAAATTACCTGGAGGTGCCGTTTGAAATTTGAGGTAGCCTTTATGGAAGCATGGACTGGAGCATTGCAGTAATTGCAGATTGCACTGTGGTTTCCATTTGTTGTGGGAATTTGTCTTTTTATTATTGTGTATTATTATGTATTATTATTACAAAAGATTTGGCCTTCAATTATTTATTATCAATTTATTTCACTAGTGTACTCCAAAAGCCATTTGAAAGACTTAGATACAGCAAGTAATTCTGGGAGATGAAGTGCTGTTCTATCCTCCTACGCAACAATTTGAAGTTTTTAAAAATTTTATTCAACTGTTTTATCTGAGTAGGATTTCAATATTAATTTGTGATTAAAAAATACACCTAACAACAATGACTATACTTAACTATCTACTATAATAAACTATTGTGCACATAAAGTCCATAAAATATACCTACTGGCCCTCTTACTACAGTCCCGTCCTTAAAAACATTTGCTGCATAAATAAATAAATGTTCATATTTGAAGCTGCAGGAGTGATTTTTAACAATAAATGTCCAAGCGCCTAATGACATTACAGCTGTGATGTAATAGGAGAGTGCTTTTAGATATGAAAATCAGCTTTCGAGGAGTCCCACTTTGGACAAATGGACTACAAGATCAGCAACAATGTTGACCTCATCCATCAGTCGACATGAGCCCACACGAGGCTTGAGTGGACTTTTTTTTTTCCAAGGTTATAAACGAGTGCTACCGTCAAATCGTTTGAAGTCAAATGTACACTTTGGAATCAGACCAAAGAGAAGAGAAATGAAACGACTGTCAATTGTGAAAAAGGAAAGAATGAGTTTTTAAAAATCTATTTTTCTTTTTATCTGGCTGTTCCCCCCCCCCAAAATAGTTTGTGTCGTCACTAGAGGATTTTGTTGTTTTTACAGTGGTTAATTTCTTTTTACACTTGCATGCTTGTATTAAAAAAAGAACATATATGTTAATAAAGATTGTAAGATGGCCATACAGTACATAGTTTGACCCCGGAACAAATTATTTGGCATTTCCATTTATTCCCATGACAAAAAGTGTTAAAATCAGACTATGTTTCACCCCAGAGGTTCCACTGTGCATTATTTATTTTTAAGAGCAACCGTGTCCAATGTGTGGCCCACGAGCCATTTGTACTCTTTTAATTACTGTAAAATGTATTAACTATTAATAAGATATTACCCCAATAGATTAGCATATTAGCATATGGATTCATTGTAACAGCTTTAATGTAAAAAATGTATCAAAATGGATCCTGCATCCTTTAATTTCTCTTTACCCGGGGCGGAGTGTAAAAATATTGGACAGTCCTGTTTTAGAAGGAATGAGTCAACACAACAGTGACCTCCCCTACAGCCGGTGTGTGACTTATCTCAAGAGGCTGGAAGAAAGACGCTGCTCTCATGGTGCAGGCCGCCCCCGCTGCAGTGCAGAAATACACCCAGACGCTCAGCCTGAGGCCTGTGTGTAGTTTCTTTGGAACTTTTGGGAGTTTGGCAGAGATGTGGAGTGGCTTTGACAGATCGGCGATGTCGCCGCTGACGACCTGACCGTCTAACAGCCACTCATCACCTATAGGCAAAAAGAAAGTGACTTGGTAGACAACAGTCAGCGATGTTGCATTGTGGGAAACCATCTCTAGAAAGGGACCTTGCTGCTGATTATTCTACATATACATCATGGGAGATTCAATTCTGGCACTGCGCCTCCATTCAAATTCCCGCCCTAGCGCGATTCCATCAGCTTAAGTCTAGACTGAGCTGGAGTTGGAGCACAGAGGCTCACGTAACATAAGCCTGGGAGCTAATTATGTCCGAGCGAGACACGGCCGCGCTCTTATCGAAAACTTTTCCGAAAATAGCGGGCTGATAGTGCCAATGGAAAAGTTCCAAACTTAATGAGCGGGCCGTCAAGCACAAACTGCGGGACAGCAAAAACTGTGTAAAAAAAAAATGATCGCAGATTTTTTATATCGCTTTGAATACAGATGGTTGTAACAGGGCCGCAATGTCTCCTTCATAAGAGAAAATCCTTTCACATATTCAAGGATATTACCTTTGTCTTTTTTTACCGTCACAACAATCAAACCCCTTACATCAAATGATGGACCTCGGTCTGACTCCTAATCAACTGATGGCCCTTTAGGGACCCGTGATCACTTACAGCAAAACATAATCATACTCGCGTAATTACTCCAGTTATTACGGTCACGGAAGTGTGGGAGCATTTTAAGAAAACAAAAAAGAAAAGTCTGCTGTGTAATATCTGCTTTACAGAACTTGCCGTCCAAGGCAGTACAGCTACAAAGGAAGCACGCTGTGCCTTGTGACAAGGATGAAGAGTAAACAGAGAGCTAATTTACTCCTTACTCATATGGCTGCAGACATTAATATACGTGATGATAAATTGATTCATTAGCCGTCCTTAGCAGACACATTTCATATTTCTGTAACGTTACAGCAGGAAATTTGACAACACTAATGTTTTCTAATGTTATGTTTTCAGTGCTAAAAAAGTATGTTCTTCTTCAATGGACGACTTTGTTATGAAGGAGGCATAAGGAAGAGTAAAAACTTAAGAAAAAGAACAAAAGTAACAATATATTTCTTTAGAGTAGCACGTTTGACTAGGTATTCTTTCACCTCTTTTTCTTTTTGTACAGCAATAATAACATATTCGCCTGTATATGTAGTATTTCCAATATAATTGCTGTGCTTGTATAATCAACATTTTATGCCAATGAGTGCATACCTGATAAAACCTAGCTTACCTTCAGCTGAGACAGCCCAGCAGCTTGGGGCCTCCTCTGTGAGTTTAGCTCCTCGCGGAAGAGACAACGTGAGTGACACGGTGAGGGTTTGTCCGGCACACACCGATTGTGGCGGCATGTCTATCCTGGCAGCCCCTTTAGGCAGCTTGGGAGTTTTTGCGGGCGCTTTGGAGTTTGTTGCGTCTGTGTAGTCTGCAGAAATCGGCAACTGGGGAGAAGGATGCTCTGGTTGAAAGGCCCGTTCTGGTGATGTTAAAACATACAGATGAATATGCATCTATCACCAGTGAAACGGTCTTGGAGTAGAGGTCCAACACTTTGATGAGGTGGTTGTTGGTGTCGGCCACATAGAGGAGCTTGCCACGGGTGCCCACGCAGATTCCACCTGGTTCATTGAACCTGGATTTGCTGAAATCAGGACTGAGAGTATTTCCAGCTTCTCCTGTCCCGGCTAAAGTGCTGCACTGCTTTGTCTTTGGATCCACTACCTTAATCTGTGCGCACACACACGACAGTGACAAATATTTAGATGGTGAGGGCTAAATCCCAAACAAGCCGTCCCCTCACCTTGTGGTTGTAAGAGTCGGCCACGTAGAGCAAATTCTGATCCCGAGACCAGGCCACGCCAAGTGGATGCTGCAACTTGGCGTCCACCCCCTTCCCATCCACATCTCCAAAAGCAAAAAGGTTCTGGTTGAAAGAAGACAAATAATGTCAAAAAAGCTAAAAGAAATGATTTATGCAACGATGAAAGTGTGACAAGTCAAAACATTTTTCTATTTTTAAATGATGCATCATTGTATTTAAGATATGGATTATTTGCTAATTAAAAATTCTGGACACAAAAAGCCCTCCGTTATTGTTATTCTATTTATTATTCACTATTCATTCGACTATCTGAAGCTCTTTTTAGAGGCAGAGATTGTTTCACAACACATAATACACAATTATAATAGCATATCAGACACGCAATTTGCAGCGGAACTGAAACAAGAAACCGCAGTGTCACAATTAACAAAAGTTCATTTTGTTATGACAAAAAATCTTCCACAAAAACACCACAGTTTGCGCGAGGGATGCAATTTGACTTAAGTGTTACATCATCTCGAGGCTAAATAAAGTGAAAAAAGGAACTTTCCAATGCAACAACAGTTGACAAAGAATGGCAATTACATAACAACATTATACAACTACTGTATGTCACTATTTTGGAATTAAAACCACCTCTAATGCTACTTGTCAATCATTTTAAATCATTATAAGATGTCCCATAATATTGTATGTGTGTTCTTTAGCCTTGATGCTAGAATTTAGACAGTTTAAAAGTATTTTAGTAAGTCTTACTGGCACCACATCATTTTGTATGTCTGGAGCTTTAATGCTAACAAGCTGAGCTTGTCCAGGTCTGTCCCTGACAGAGTATGTGGCTCCAAGAAGTGTTGTTGTGCACTTTATCCACTTTTTACATATATACCATACCTCTGCACATACCATATAGCACATACAACAGCGTAACATTAAAGAGTGCTACATAGCCGTTAGCAACACTAGCATAACTATGTCAGCTACATTACAGTCATACTTTAACAACATTATAGCTTAGCCTATTGGATGAAGAGAACAAAAATTATCAAATTTGCAGGCCTCCAACATCTGTAACTAAGTTGGCTGAGATTCATTTTAACATGTGTAGTGAAGCCTCCTGCTTTTTAAAAGGTGGCAGGCATATACACAGGGTGGGCTAATCTATGTAGAGGGCGCATCAGATATGGTTGGTATCTTGGTCATGAGGAAAGAGGTTATTCCTTACAAAAACGTCATGAAAACCTGGAACTTCAAAAGCATAGCTATAAAAATGCAATAAATTATTATATGCTACTGATTATGCAGCCAAATAAGGTCCTGTAAGTAATCCAAACAGCACCCACCAGGGGGTCTCTTTCGCCACCAACCAGAAGCTTGACGGCGCCGTCCTTCAGCGCTAACGTGCGCACGGTGCTGCTTTCGCTGTCGGCCACGAAGAGGCAGCTCCAGGGCTCTTCGGGGGCCACGGCCAGGCCTGAGGGCTGGGCGAAGCCAGCCTTGTGCGGGTAGGCATTGTTTCGGTTCTCCTCGCTGCCGCTGCCCGCCCATCGCACACACGTCCCAGCCTTGGACTCGCTGTCAAAAAGAAACACTTGAAAAGCATGCACTTTGAAGATGACCATATTTACATTTCATGGGGTGTGTTCCAATTCTTTTGTCTATGTCTTAAGGACTTAATTACGATTTTTACAATAATGGCATGTAGCCTCTCTCACCTTCCTTTGGGAAGTTTGCCATCTGCCAGGAACAAAGCCCATATCTGGTGAGTTCCTGCCATCGCCACCCAGAGCACATTGTCCTCTACACCACCTACACACACACAACCCAAAAAAGTTTGTCACCATGGAGGGCTTGTCAACTCAATGACATTGTCCCTAACATTCTGCCAAAAAGAGACACAAGCTGGTTTTAATCCTTGCATAGGTATAAAACTGCTATTAAATCATATTTTCCTCTTTCTTCATAAATCACGTAGGCAACTTCAGACCTGCTCAGAACGATTATCATTTTCAGAATTTTCATTCATTCATTCATTTTCTATGCCGCTTATCATCATTAGGGTTGCAGGTATGCTGGAGCCTATCCCCGCTGACTTTGGGCGAGATGCGGGGCACACCCTGGACTGGCACATATACATTCACACTCACATTCATACCAATGGACAATTTAGAGTCGCCAGTTAACCTAACATGTATGTTTTTGAAATGTGGGAGGAAATCGATTTTAAACCGTTAAATTCCACTTTAATTGTATGAATTATTTATCTGAGAATTAGTGCCAGTTACATCTCACAAAATGATTCGCTGTGGCAACTCTTGATGGGATAAGCAGGGATAAGTCGAAAGGAAAAGAAGACATCTACTGCCGATTAAGGCCAAAAATTGCCTAACTGGCATCCATTAAAAGCACTATTTTTATTCAATCTGCCATGGTATATAATTTTTAAAATAAAAAATTGCTGACCAAGAAAAGCTGGGAAAATTAAGCAAAATGTATAAAAAAATTTAAAATAAAATCGCTGTTAGGAATTGGGAATAGGGCAAAGTTTATCAGAAGGAACAGGCACAATTAAGTCTAATTCGGGTTGGGGACTCACCAGCAGAGCCAAGTGTCACATCCCAAGGAGAGTTAATTGCCTGTTGATCTCCCATAGCCCCGCCCGCTTTGTCAGTGCCTTGAACGCCAAGGCCGGCTAGTGTGCTGACCCGCCCCTTCAACAGGTCGATCTAATTTGACGGATGCACAAGCATTAGCAAGTAGCAAAACCACTTGTGGAAAAATAAAAGAAAAAAAATAATGATGAATTGGGTTTCGGTGCCGAGACCTTTCGGATTAGGTGGTTCTCGGTGTCAGCCACATACACCACGTCGTCCTTCATGGCGACACCCTGAGGGGCATTGAAGGTTGCTTCAGACAGGGCGCCATCTTGCCGTCCGCTTTCAGTTCCTGCACACAAAAAAGTACAATGAAGAACTTTTATCTTCATTCCCTCCATTTTCTATATCATTAAGACCACGGGGTAGGCTGGAGCCTATTCCAGATGACTCTAATCTTACTAAATTATACTTGATATGTTTCCCACTTACAAATTGTCACTATTTTACTAATTTAGTAAAAGTTTGGGAATTTTTTTTTTGGGGGGGGGGGGGAGTCTTTAAAGAACATCAGATTTACATTCTGTATATGCACGGTTTCTGTCTTCTGAGAAATTTTGCTGCATGCTTTGAATAGACAAAAGTTGTGCCATGTAGTGGGCAATTTAAAAATAGTGAAATTTTAACAAAAGAGAAGGGATTTGTTTATGCTGAGAAAATACATAAATGTGGAAAATGACATTTTCAATGGGACAATTTGGTCACAAAGAACAAATGTGCCCATCCTATCATCGCATCACAACCTCTCAATAACTTCAGATCTAGACCTTAGATATATACTGTATATATCTATATATTTATTAAATTTCTGTTTTAATTTTTTATCTAATTTTAAAATTGTAAAAATACAAACTGCAATTTGTATTGTGTTTTTAATATTTTTTTGTATTGCAATTCAAAAATAAATTTCTATGTAGGTAAAATGGGAGTTAATAGGGTCAAATCTGTCCAGATGGTAAAGAGTGCAGGAAAACGTCCTATTCTTACCACCTTGCATCATATACATTTGCCAAAAATTATAACGAAATCTCTAATAATATAACCTTTGACCTATAACCTTGTCTTCAAAATTAAAACAATTTAAAAATTTCAAAATGTCCCGAGCCCCACCAAATTAGAGGGAAAAAAAGGAATTGTAATGTTTATGCGAGTAAATACACATTTGACAATCTGTGGGAGACTTAGTTATATCAAACAGCAAAAAGTAGAACTTTACCAGCATGTTTTTAAAAAGTAAACACAAACCACCGAATGAGCTCGACTGACAGAAATAAAAAAAAATCCCATTGGACATTTTTGTCTCCGCAATAGAGGTCAGTGCCAGTTCCCAGCGTGTGCACGCCCAGGACGCCGCCAACTTCTGCGTTGGTCTGGGAACAGCACCGACAAGCATGTGGCTCCTCTGAGGCTTTTTGAAGCTTGGGAATGAGCTAAAAATATCTATCACGTCCTGTATTTTTTTTATGACACGGTCAAAGTGCTCAGTTTGAAAGGCTCTGCAAAATGTAGGCTGTTAGATGATGGGGAAATAAATGCCAGCAATCTGTATATTACCTCCAATGATGTGTAAAAGCTGACCAGTAGAAGACACCACCACAATTCTGTGATGCCCCGTGTCAGCGATTGCCAGCCTGTTGCTGCCGTGGTCCATGCAGATCTTCCCAGGGAAAGACAGGATGCTGGGAGGTAAGGAGTCCCGGTAGAGCATGACACCCACCAGGTGCGCCTCCAGCATCTTCTTCTCCTGGTAGTAACGAAGGCTCATGTCCGTGAAAAGCGTCAAACTGTCACGGTGGCCTTCGCCAACCAGGGAGAAGAGCAGGTTGCCACGCGGGCCCACCAGCACCAGCGTGGGCCAGCAGGAGACCTCCAGCTGGTGCCATAGAAGTGCCTCACCGTCATTCACCACCGGGTGGCAGATATCGTAGCGGAGGACGGCACTTCGGACGTTGTCTAGAACCTTAGAGCACACAACGACACACAGTCAAAACTGCAAATGGGGTAAACCATTGGGGCAGAGCCCGGTACTGGGCCATGCATCACTTGATACTGGGCTGCACAGACGGAATACTATACAACATAATACATATTTGATATACTCTATTTTGTTTTTACATGTATACCGTTTTAACACCGCATGTCATGTATTAATAATAAAAACATGAAAGGTTATTAAAGCAAACAAAAAAAAAATCTAATTCATTCATTTTCTATGCCGCTTATCCTGATTAGGGTCGCTGGTATGATGGAGCCTATCCCAGCTGACTTTGGGCGAGAGGCTGGGTACACCCTGTACTGGCCGCCAGTCAATCGCAGGGCACACATAAACAAACAAACGGTATGAACCTGAGTGTGAATACTTGTTGTTGCTTGCTGTAAGTGCCCTGCGATCGGCTGGCGACCAGACCAAGTGTACCTCTCAACCCGAGTCAGCTGAAGAGGCTCCAGCATACACCACGACGAGAGTGAGAAATAGATGCAGAGAAAATGGATGGATGGGAAACTGAACTGTACTAAAAACATCCCTGATGCCTGTTTTAAATGTGTAGAGGATACAGGAACATTGTACCATTACTACACTGTGGCAGTGTAGAAAAATCAATCCGGTTTGGGAAGAGATGGGATTGTTCATTGAAAGAGTGGTTGCTGAAAAAATGTTGTTAGATCCAAAATTGTACCTGTTGGGGTTGTATACAAGGCATTTTAAACTTAAACCAGATGCAGGAAGTGCACACATGTATTGAAATAGGGGAAAATCCTACAAGGGTAGAATTAAATAAGCTTTGCTTCTTGCTACTCCTTGTGGAACTGTCAGTTGTATTAGGTGATGTATTCCAATGCAATTTTTATGCATGTTCAAATCAAATGCAACCATTACCAAGCATGACTTTAGTAAACACAAATGTACGATCATAAAACTTGGCTTAGCAACAAAGGGTGTCCATGTTTGTCTCTTAGAATGTATGTTATGTGGTAACACTGACAGCATTTGATGTGTCCATTGTTTTGCTGCAGGTTTGTACACTTCCACACCAGTGCCGCACATCTCCTTGTGTAACCACTGGAACGGATAACATATTATAAGAGAAAAAACAAAAAACTATTGTGGACACATTTTCTACGCCGGTTATCCTCAATAGGATCGCTGGCCAATTAAAATCAAATCTCAATATCATTCTAATAATAATGTGGCCAGCGTTCACTACCTACTTACCTTTTCATTTGGAAATTTGGCTGAATGTACGCCAACAATGACGAGTCCATCTAAGAGGTTCAAAAGAAAAGAAAATCATAAAACTTATCTTTCCAAATCTATGAATGTCTACAGTATATCAAACCAAACACTTGCACTGCAGGAAATAAATATAATAACAGATTTGTTTTTCAGGTTCTCAATGACTGCAAAACCATAACATGGGGTTCCGGAAAGTGTCCTGCGTTTGCTGTGAAAAGGACATTTCTGATCCTGCTTACGAATCGTGAGTTTCCACAACAACGCTTTCCGGGAAATCACACTTACACAAGTTAATTGCTTAAAACTGATGAAAATAAAACATTGTTGCACAGCTGAAAACATTCTTTTCATGACTTAGATTAATACCCGTCTGATGGTGTCAGTCAAATCTTTTCAGTCAATTAAGGTCACTCATTCCACTCCAGGCATGAATGTCACACTGTGTGTTTTTAATAGAGGTGGTGACACCATTAAGCACCCAAATGAGCCTGATAACCTTTTATGAAAAGGGAGCCATGAGTTCAGATTATGTAAGCACACAAGGCAATAAACAGCAATAGATTGCTGTCGCTGTTTGCAATTACTGGGAAACGCACAAATGTTGCCGCTTATACCGCCTTCACCTCAGGTCCCCGTATATATTTCATTTTTTATGTCTGTCTTTTGTAAAACCTGTAGGTTCCTGTGTGTTCTTACAAAACACCCAAAATATGCAATATTTTCCAAAAATAAAGTGCAATACTACATCAGTAATTTGTAACAATCCATATTTTAATGCATTTGTATTATTTCAGCTAATAAGAATTTATAAATATTTTTAAAACATTCTTTTTACCCTTCAGAAGTCATACCTTTGCGTAGTCATAGATTTCTTTTCTCTGCTTCAAATAGAAAATAATGTGTTTTTATAGATATAGAAAGTGTTTTGGCGGCAGGGGAAAAAGGGCGTTGCATCCATGTATCCAGTAGGAGAGTGCTGTCTCACAAGACAATCGACTCAACATTTTCCAACTAAACGATGCTTTGGCAAGACGTGATGATAATTTAATCCCGTCATTTCCGGTGTATAAAATGCCCTCACTGAAATTAAAGAAAAAAAGGATTTGTACATATCGAAGGTGTTTATGCCATTAAACGGAATATTGTGGCGTGCAAGAGTCAGTGAGCAAAAGGTAGATCTTTATCTGGCAGGAACCAATCATGAGCTGCAAAGAAATTTATGAGTTCATCAACTCGTCAGAAATCACAAAAGGTCATCATAATAATAAAATGATCACACGGCAACTTAACATGCAGCAAGGTAGGTAACAAACATACAAGACAACTACCAACATGAGTGGAGAATAATAAACAGCTACTGTATGTTAACAGCTTCCCATCATCCTTTGCTTTGCTGAAAAAGAGAAAAATGGAAAATGAAGCCAAATTCCTGTGTGACTCAAATGTAGAAGTACACTCAAATGTTGCCGTTAATTTTTAGATTTGCTAATAGATTCTTCGCCACCCATGTTTTTGTCAGCTGCTGTCTGACAATTGCTTTTACTTCTAAAGGAGACCTATTAAACTCATTTTCGGGCCTTTGACTTCTGGACTATAGAGCAGCTACACATGATAACCCACATAGAGCTGGATCTTCCAGACTCTGCACCTCCTCTTCCTGCAGTGTTTCCTTGGGTTTCCTGCCTCCCGCCCAAACGGTCGTGTAATCTACTCCACCCCCGGCACTCCTCCAGGTGCACCTCCCGCCAAGCCCACTCTGCTGTGATTGGTCACACTCCCAAGCGCGCCCGAGGACTTCCAGACAGCTGCCAAACCCAACTTATTAATTTTGCCCGTACAGGGGTTATTAGTAAATGGTAATTTACACACACACACACACACACAGGTGAGCTTGTAATTTGCATGCATGCAGGTAACATTCCCTCCGCTCCCTGTGTGCACACACTATCATGCTACACAGACAGTGACAAGCAATGTTGGAAGGGTGTCGGACTTCTGCAAAAATTTTGCAGATAATTCAGCTTCATATTGGCCCAGGTTCACAAAACAATCGGGTGTGAAGCGCCCTTGATCGATGAGCATATTTTTCTCTTGCTGGCCGGGAATCAGCAACTCCATCCACTTCTTCCTGATGCTTGCTTCTTTAGAAAAGCTGGTAAAAAAAAAAAAAAAAATCTTTCCCTCACACCCTAACAAACATTTTCTGGGAGCCATTGCTCAACGTGCCAACACAATGAAATTCTCGACAACAAAGAGAAGCAGAGCGGGGGGCAGGCCCATATTTAAGGGAGTCCGGGTTGCGTGATGTCAGTGGAACTCTGTGTTTAAAAAAAAATAAGTGAAACACAGAGTGCAGAACCATCCAAAACTGCTTTCAGAGCTCACTTCCAAATGTGCAAACCTCATTATCTCACGCGTTGCCATCGAGAATACAATATTGTAACATTTATAGGTCATAAAAGAGGTCCCCTTTAAACAACAAACTGTCATGTTCTGCTGGAGCTGCTGCCTATCTGCTCTTTCTTGCAGTTCACTGCTTTTCCTGTCGGGGCGGAACCACCTTCGCACTCTAGAAAATCAAAGTAGACATCCTGCTTCCCGGCACAGCAAACCAAAAGATGATGGGGGCAGTTAACATAATTGATTATTAATGTCCACTTGTATTGGTACCTATCTTGTATCTTTGTTTACTACCTGTTGCGTTTTAAGTTGCTGTGTGATGATTGTAGCTTTTTAGCTCATGATTTGTTTTTGCCAAATGAAGAGCTACCTATTTCTCACCGACTTGTGAGCGACATAATATTAAAAAAACAGTTTTGAAGTGTATGAGGAGTGTCACGAGATTAGAACATGACCACATATTAGCCACACTGCTGTATAAGCCATAGGGGTCCAAGTTTAAGAAAAAAAGTAGTGACAGTAATTTAAAGTGCAACCACAGGGTTTCCACTAAATGCAATGAATTATTGCACAGTGCCACGGTTCAATGAAAACATGTAAACAATGTTAAGTAATTCAGTGTATAAATGGACATACAGTATTTACTATTAGCCCATCACAGAGATGGCAAATGTAGTGTTAGCCTCGTGTCACCTACATCATAACACTTTCTAGATGTCATATGGCACCAGACAATTGAGATTAAGCCCTCTCCTGATTCGCTTTTGTGTCAAGGTGGACAACAAATGTCGGCAGCCACACACGGATAATGCCAAGTGTTTATTATGATGATTACTGACAACCGAACCAAACAAAAGCTAGCCCGTTCTCTTGTAGTGGGTAGAAAAAAAGTCCACTGTTCAAAATAATAGCAGTAGTGTTCAAAATAATAGCAGTGCAATGTGACGAACCAGATTAAGTACTGTCATTAGTATATTTTTATTGCTACATGGCAAAAAGGTTCCCGGTAGGTGCAGTAGAATCTCACAAAACAAACAAGACCCGGCATTCATGATATGCTCGTTCTTAAGGCTGTGCAATTGGGCAATTAGTTGAAAGGGGTGTGTTAAAAAAAATACCATTCATTCAATCAGTGATCAATTTTGTGAAAAAACAGGTGTAAATCAGGTGGCCTCTATTTAAAGATGAAACCAACACATGCATTTCTCTTTGAAAGCCTGAGAAAAATGGGCCGTACAAGACATTGTTCAAAAGAACTGCGTACTTTTATTAAAAAGTTGATTGCAGAGGGGAAAACTTACGAAGAGGTGCAAACATTTGTTGTTGTTTAGCTAAAATGATCTCCAATGCCTATGGAGAGCAAAACCAGAGACACGTGGCAGAACGGAAGACAACTATCAAAATAGATCGATGAATAACCAGAATGGCAAAAGCTCAGCCAATGATCAGCTCCATGATAAAGACAGTCTGGAGTTACCTGTAAGTACTGTGACAGTTAGAAGACATTTGTGTGAAGATATCTATTTACAAAAAAAAAAACCTCAAAGTCCCTCTGTTAAAAAAAGGGCATGTGCAGAAGAGGTATATATAAAAATATATTTCATTTTTACTTTTACAAGTGTTTGTCTTTTTCTTCTACAGTTGAGCTACTGTAACCAAGCAATTTCCATTGTAGTTCAATAAAGTCTAAAATAGGTTTTTATGTATAATAAGCAGGGATGTAAATCTATGTGATAAACAATTATTTATGCAACATTAACAACTACATCAAATGTTATATAAAATGATATCAATATTGGAAATAAGAGCTATTCTTTTATTCAAAAATTATATTCAGTTAGAAATTCCCCAGTTTTTTCATGTTTTACTTGACGGTCTCTTTGAATGCACCTTCTTTGTCCTCACACACTGCAAACAGAAGACTATTATACTGTATTTTTACCTTTTTTCTTTCACCTCATATTTGGTCCTAAAGGCTGATAGTATGTGGGAATGCATAAAGGTAAGGGCTGACTTAGCTGGCTTACTGAGTGCTAATGTGCATATTTGTGGTGCACAAATTCTCTGAAAAACAAACTCCAGGTGGATGGTTTTATATTAATTTAGTACTTTGAATTTTATGTTGTTCCTGTCATAGTTTTGCACAATACATAATAAAGAACATCAATTACCTAGCTATAGTGCACGTATGTTTTACTGAAGTGTTAATGACGAGCTAGTGCACTTCCGACGCCTGATAATGAGGTTAAAGAGTGTCGCCATATATGCAAATCTTCCCAAGAATAGCCAAGGGTCAGACAAAAAAATCCCCACTATTAAACCTCAATGCTACTAACACAAACAAGCTTCAGACTACCAATCCGCAATATATATATAACACATATTGGAATGATGATGAGTGACTGAACTGCCCACACCTCACAATCCAGAAGAGAAGACAGAATGTACCCATAGCCGTGCCAGAGATAAGGCCATGATGATAATGTGCAGTGGCAGTGGTACTCTGGTGTGTATGTGTATTTTGTGTACGTGGGATCCCCTGCGTCTGGTTTGGCACGCATTTCAAGCTTGAACATATTTTTAGTTAGCACAGATAACGTTTAACGTCAGGGCGAATTGTAATTATTTGTTATATACTTACATACATACTATACAATCAGTATTGTACCTTTGACCGAGTGCTTCTGCTCAAGCTGGTGAAGGTCTGGCAAGATGTGCATGCAGTTGATGCAGCAGTAGGTGAAGAAGTCCAACAGCACTACTTTTCCTGCCAACTCCTTTTTGAAAGACAGCGGGCCCTCTGTGTTTAGCCATTCCAGACCTGCAAGAAATATATTTTAAAAATTGTACATTACACTTTATGTAATCACTCCATCGATGGAGGCAGGTAGCGCTCCTCATCTCCACCTAGCTGTCTATCACCATCTACTGTTGTCTTGAGGTACTGCCAAATAGTTTATGCATATAGCTGTTTAGGAGAAGACCACAGGCACCACAGCAGACCTACCCCATGTTCACAAACCAGTTAAAATAGACTCATATGTATAACTCATGATAAAATAAACATCTGTTAAAGTCCATTGACACAGAACATGTCTTGTCTTGTTTAGGCACGTTAACTGCTAGCTAGCTAAGTGAACCTGCTAACAGAGTACCATATTAAGCGGCCAACCTGTCTCAAAGTCGCCTATCTTGAGGCCCTCCGTCTCGTCTATTTTATGCAAGTACTCATAGACCAGCTTCTCCTTCTCCTCTTGTGTTGTGGCGTCCTCTAAAGCGCAGTCGAGCTGACTTTGAAAAGGAATCAGGTTGGACAAACTGCACTCAGAAGCCATGTTCAGGAAGACACTCTGTTGAGTAAACTCATCCTGAAGGTCGCAGTGTGGGTTTCGACAAAGTACCAGTAGGTGGAACAATAAAATAAATTACAATAAATACAATAAATTACAAATAAATGATTTATGTTGTAAATATATTTTGGGGGGGGGGGTACATTAACATGCAGTTATTTTTATACTTCGTGTTGGAGTGTCGAATGATTCAGTAAATGAGGTCGACAATTCTTGGAAAGTGCTGTCGTGTTTCTTGCAGTCCCATTGACAGCAGCCTTTTGGATAAACTTACCTTATCGTTTCGCTTTGCTGGTTTCGACACAAGGTTCTGAACATGAAAAAAATGTTTAAGAAAATAAGAAATATCATTTAGGTAAGTACATTGTTTATCATACTAAAGCATAATATGTTTGGTATTTAATTTCTAATGTTTAGTGTCGGTAAATTAGTGAGCAAAATTATTAGAAAGCGCTGTGGGGTTGGAAATGGTGCATTTACTTAATTCATTCAGGCAGTGTGGCGGCAAGAGCGTCGGGTAAACAAATGCGATTGGAACGGTGAATTAACTATGATACACTGTTTTAAGAAATGTATTATGCATCAGATGTTCACCAGCCGACATTATTATTCCATAAAAAAATCGTATTAGCGGCTTGTGCGGAATGTTTATCAACAGTTCTCTTGTGATTACGAGAGCTTTGGGGGAGTCGTTGTGTAACGCACAGGAGGAGGCTAGGCTACGTTGTTGCTCTAAATGTCCCAGAAGAACGACTCCGAAAGTGACATTTGGGATTACAAACCTACAGCGAAGAAAAGGAAGAAAGGGAAGCATGCGTCATCATCAGTGGCCAAGAGAAGACAGGAGCCTTCGTTCAACAGCAGTGCTAAAGCTACTCCTGGTGACGTCACCGCCGAAGAAAACAAAGGGGATTCCACCATCGTAACATCAGACCAGGAACCTATTGATGCTAACAATGAAACCAAGGAAGATTTCTGCCCCCTCTGCCAAATGCCATTTTCCATTTTGTTGGTGCAATCCCCAAGATGGCATGTTGCTGAATGTCTTGATATGCCCAGAGACACGTGCAAAGGTAATGGACTTATTACTAAATGAATACTAAACAAATATGGTAACAACTCATTTAACTCAGTATTGTCAGCCACTATTTACACTGTATGTGTTGTCCATGTCTGCTGTTGATGCTAGAATGTCCAGATGGTCCACTGTGCTCATCCTCCATTCCAAGCCATTACAAGAAGTTCAACCACACGATGCTGGCCCATGTCCGAGCCAACAGTGATGCTGGAATATTTGAGACTGGACTGGACAGTACGCCACAGGACAGCTTTGGTGGTAGAACGCCGTCTTCTAAACCCAACAATGGCCTCTTGCTGCTGCGATCACCCGGCCCGGAGGACATGAAGAAGAAGAAAGGCTGGTTGTCATCGCCGCCATCGAAAGGCTCCTCGTCTGTTAGTTCCTCGCAGGAAAGTAGGACTGAACTTTCTTTGACTTTAGCTAAAAATGAACCCTCTCTTGACGGCGATGATGGTATATCATACTCCCCTCTTTCAGAGCTCCCTGCAGAAATAGAAGCTGTTAAAAGTGAAGCTCGCAGTGGAGCTGAAGATGAAGACTCTATGGGTCTCTTCAGTGATGATGATCTCCTTGTTGATTTGGAAAGCACCAGTGCGGTGAATCCTAAGGAGGAAACCCTCCAGTCTCCTCAGAAGCTTGTTTTGGAACACTTACGGGAAACTATTCCAAGCAGCAACAGTGTTCCACCATCATATCAATCCTTCCAATCCACTATGGCGCCTCGGAAGGTTCCAAGCAAGGCGGGTCAGGGTTCCGGCTTCAAGCAGACGGACATCGGGGTGTTCTTTGGCCTTAAGCCTCTCAAGGAGAAGGGGAAACAGGAAGCTCTATTGCAAACAAAACTTGATGCGACCTGCAGTTCTTCCATTGCTCAGACCCGTAGAGGGCAGAAGGCAGGCAGGGAGAGGAAGCCGAACACCGGTGAAGTTGTCAGCAATGGCGACGTGGTGGATGTTCCAGTCGTGGCGGGAAGGAGGCAAACAAACGATAGAAGACAAAGATGGTGGAACCGAGAGAAAGAAAGCGCAGACAGACAACCGTCGCGTTGTCCGTTCTACAAAAAGATTCCGGGTGAGTAAACTTGTACTTGACATATTTTGTATATATATTCTTTCTAGCAACTTCATCTACCTCTGCATGCACTTTCAAATGTTGCTACCCGGCAGAAACACGTGTTTATTATTACTATTAATGCTAGCTCCTACATTGGTTCTGTCGCTGCTATGTTGTACAATAAATCAAGTCATTTTTAAAGTAAAAAAAACAAGTAACTTGTTATATTTAATAAATATCCAATGCCTTGTCATCTTTGCAGCTAAGGTAAATAGTTTATTAGAGCATCTACAGTGAATGTAACATTTTGCTCAGGCTCGACTTTTGCCATCGACGCCTTCCGCTACGGCGCCATTGAGGGCATCACCGCCTACTTCCTGACTCATTTTCACTCGGACCACTATGGAGGGCTGACCAAGAACTCCACGCTTCCAATCTACTGCAACAAAGTGAGTCAGGTTGAGACATTTAGAAAGGTCAAATTCCTGTACTGACCCGCATACAGTAAAAGAACAAAAGTTTTAGGACATACCTCCTAATAAAGTGATCCAATTTTCACTTTTTGAAAGTTGTCCCTTTGAACGTTTCTAATGTACGAACTATCTTCAAATGTTGTGACAGATCACAGGCAACCTGGTAAAGAGCAAGCTGAGGGTGGCTGAGCAGTACGTACACATCCTTCCCATGAACACGAGGGTCACCGTGGAGGGGGCACAGGTCATCCTCCTGGACGCCAACCAGTAAGTCAATTCACTGTATTGTACATCTGCACAGTAATCCCTTGTTTATCGTGGTTAATTGGTTCAAATCCGGTGCTTGTGTCTCATTGAACAGTACATTAACATTACTGGCTCCTATTGATCAGTGTAAAATACTCCTGTACATATCATCACGTCTTTACAGGAAGTGCAGGATTATTAGGCAAATGAGTATTTTGACCACATCATCCTTTTTATGCATGTTGTCTTACTCCAAGCTGTATAGGCTGGAAAGCCTACTACCAATTAAGCATATTACGGGATGTGCATCTCTGTAATGAGAAGGGGTGTGGTCTAAAGACATCAACACCCTATATCAGGTGTGCATAATTATTTAGCAACTTCCTTTCTTTTGGCAAAATGGGTCAAAAGAAGCACTTGACAGGCTGCGAAAAGTCACAAATAGTGAGATATCTTGCAGAAGGATGCAGCACTCTTAAAATTGCCAAGCTTCTGAAGCGTGATCATCGAACAATCAAGCGTTTCATTCAAAATAGTCAACAGCGTCGCAAGATGCGTGTGGAAAAACCAAGGCGCAAAATAACTGCCCATGAACTGAGAAAAGTCAAGCGTGCAGCTGCCAAGATGCCACTTGCCACCAGTTTTGCCATATTTCAGAGCTGCAACATCACCGGAGTGCCCGAAAGCACAAGGTGTGCAATACTCAGAGACATGGCCGAGGTAAGAGAGGCTGAAAAACCACCACCACTGAACAAGACACGCCAAGACTGGGCCAAGAAATATCTGAAGAAAGATTTTTCTAAGGTTTTATGGACTGATGAAATGAGAGTGAGTCTTGATGGGCCTGATGGATGGGCTCGTGGCTGGATCGGTAAAGGGCAGAGAGCTCCAGTCCAACTCAGACGCCGGCAAGGTGGAGGTGGAGTACTGGTTTGGGCTGGTATCATCAAAGATGAGCTTGTGATGTAGGCCACAAAAACGTAAAAATACAGTATGTCATATCCAAACACAAAACAGCATGACGCATTAATTCATATTTTTGCAAAGAGAGTGAGAGTGAAGCCACGAAATTTGAAGCACAAAGTGGCAAGAGATTGCTGTGTGTGTAGATTGTTGCATTTTATTGTTTTTTTTTGTGTGTTTTATGACATATCGGAGTGCCTTCACTTTTAGCCGGGTTCCGTTTTCATTCTGTTTACGTGTTCATGCAGACTAACGCCATTCATGAGATCCATGTAGCACCAAAACGGCATTTCGATCTTTTATGTTATCCATAAAGTAATTGTTTGGGGGGGTTCATTTGGTTTGTAACAATTATGTACGTCACCATGTTGCAAAATGATTTTGGATTGATTGATGATTTTCTTTCACCAGCAGCCTGTCAAACGCTGTGTTCATGTCCGAATATTTCATCAGAGATCGAGGCTAGATTTATCAAGCTCCAGTAAATATTGTTTCCTTACGCGGTTGTTGCCGGTGTGAACCCACCTACATGCAGACTTGGAAGTCACCTGGTCTTTCCTGCCATCTAAAGGAGCCGTGGCAGGTTGAAAAATATGTTTACTGCATTCGATGATGTGTTTACAGTTGTCCTGGAGCCGCCATGTTGCTTTTTTTCCTCCCGGACGGACAGACCATCCTCCACACTGGAGACTTCCGAGCCGATCCCTCTATGGAGGCATATCCGGAGCTGCTCGGCTGCAGGGTGCAGACTCTTTACCTGGACACAACGTACGCAGTGCTGCAGGAAACAGTCGTTGTCTAATGAACTGTAGTTCTAATGCTGCACTCATCCCCCACTGACAGGTACTGCAGCCCAGAGTACACCTTCCCCAAACAGCAGGACGTCGTCAGCTTTGCCGCCAGCACGGCCTTTGAGTTGGTGACGCTGCACTCACGCACTCTAGTGGTGTGTGGATCCTACTCTGTGGGGAAGGAAAAGGTCTTTTTGGGTCAGTGTTGGCGATCATAAAGATGTCCACAGCCAATCATGTGACTTTTCCCTGCAGATTTCAAACCTCCCACAGTGAGAGAGCGAATGTTTTGTCAGACAGCAACATAAATTTTAAGTTTCCCTGGCATCAGTGTGTACTGACAAAGCAGTGGGAATGAATGTAAAAAAAAAAAAAGCCTGGGAATTGGAGTTGCACTCTAACGTCAGCCAAGCGACATGACAGATAATGACATTTGTATTACAGTATTATTATATTTAGGAACGCCTTCTTCCCTCCCTTTGCAGCTCTGGCAGAGGTTTTAGGCTCTAAAGTATGCCTCTCACGGGACAAGTTCAACACCATGTGCTGTCTGGAGTCGGAGGACTTCAAAAAATGCTTAACAACCGACTGGAAAACAGCGCGGGTCCATGTTCTTCCCATGATGCAACTCAACATGAGGGTAGGTCCGTGCCGCAAACCCGCTCAATGATGCCCTAAAAACTTTCCACAAAATGGTATCAAGAGCTTCATTAAGTGGATAAGAATTCATTCATTCATTCATTTTCTATGCCGAAGAATATCTAAAAAGAATGTTTCTCTAATAATTAGAAATATTATTTAACATAAATAAGTGCATATAAAACATTTGGTCCAGATAAAATGAAATCAGATTGGGAAGGGGTTTTGAGGCAACTTAAATAAAATCATTTAAAATAAAATATAATAATAATGACATTTGAATAATTACATTTAAATATATACTGTATATTTCTGGGAAAAAAATGAATATTTGGCACTAATTCCCAATTGTTACGGGAATTGGAGCTAAAAAATAATAAATAAATGTATAATTCATTAATTGAGCAAATATTGAAAATAACAACCAAATTAGTAATTAAAAAAAAAATTAGTTCTGCAAAAATATTTTTCCGGATGCATCCTACATATATTCAAATCACATGCAAATGTAAGAATAATTTAACAATATCAAACATGCAAGAATACATGCAATTTTTAACATCTGTTAAGAAGATAAGTCTCTGAATTGGATCGATGAAGGTTTTATATTTGGAATGTTATTTTTAACACTGATTCCTGTCATGTTTTACTTTAAAATGTCAGCAAAAAAAATACACAAAACAAAAATTGTATTTTTAATTGTAATATTATGACTTTATTACCACAATATTTTAACTTTATTCCCAAATAAATTTCTAAATTCCAAAATGACAACATTATATCGTTTTTTGTTTTTTAATAATGCGACATTTAAAAAAAATAAAAATGAACTGTTACTAAAATGACATTGTTTTTACTCATATTACAAGGTTACTTTCCTAAAATTGTGACTTTTTTCTCTTAATATTTTGACTTTCTACTCGTAAAATAACAGCAATTTTTTCAATTTCTGCTGTTAATTTTCCAATTTTTTTCAACTTTTTTCATTATGGTTTTATTCCTGTAATATTTTCACTTTATTCTTTTAACATTATAACCTTTTCCACAACCTATTTAACAATTTTTTGGTTATATTACCACTTTTTTCACCTAGTATTTTGACTTTATTTTTTGTAAAATTACTGCTCATTTTAAAATTTTTGCTGTTTTAAAAATATTTTTTGGTTTGTGCCGCAGGCAAATAAATCACTCGGACCGCACTTTGAACACCGCTGTTGTAAGCAAGATATGTTACATATATTTGAAGAAAAAATAAAAATAGCTAAATATTATGGGGTTAAGAAACGTCCAAGAGCCATATGTGGTCATCAAAAGAATCGCTCCTGGCTCCCGAGCTGTAGATTCCTTACCCCTGTACAGTACGACACAGTTGTCCAAAATGTCTCTGCACAGAAGCTACACGAGCACCTGGCAAGGTTCTCCAGCCAGTATGATCGTCTGGTGGCCTTCAAGCCCACTGGTTGGACCTTCAACCAGCAAATGGGCTCAGTGGCGGACATTCAGCCCGTCGTCAGTGGTGCCATCTCCATCTACGGTGTGTTCTCTGCTCTGATATGAAATCAGTCATTTTTGCATCTTGATTGATTGAATTGTTTATTTGACTTCATCCTGCAGGGATTCCGTACAGCGAACACAGCAGCTTCTTGGAGTTGAAGCGTTTCGTCCAGTGGTTGCGGCCGCTCAAGATCATCCCCACGGTGAACAACGGCAGCTGGGCTGCCAGGAAGGCCATGGACAAGCACTTTAGCCAGTGGCTTAGCAAACCAATCTAGTTTAGGGTTTCTTCAATTTTTCACACAACCACCACCTCAACTTATTTCTGCTGGAAAAGCACCACCTCCGCCTGCCATCATGGTTTTAGCTGGAGAACCAATAATGTCATAGTCATACAGGGCTGGGTCAACATTAATAGTTTTTTATGTGATTGTAATTATATATTATATTAAATATAATATATATTATATAACATTCTCTGCCTTAAAATAAAAGTTTTTACTTCCTGACATTGATTTTGTATTTTTTATCAAATAAATTCGATTCGTTTAAACAAAAATCCAAACAGTGGTCACATGGTTAGCAGGTTGACCGCACAGTCAGGATATCAGGGTTCGAATCCCCAGTGGGCATCTCTGTGTGGAGTTTGCATGTTCTCCCCGTGCGTGTGTGGGTTTTCTCCGGGTACTCCGGTTTCCTCCCACATTCCAAAAACACGCATGTTAGCTTGATTGGCGACTCTAAAGTGTCCATTGGTTATTAGTCCATATGTGCCCGAAGTCAGCTGGGATAGGCTCCAGCATACCCCTGCGACTCTAATGAGGATAAGAGCGGCATAAACAATGGATGGGTGGAAGAAATGGAAATCATTTGTAATTGTTCGTATATGTGCAGACACATTGTTAGATGCTGCAAAAGCTCTGAAAATGCTGATGCAAAATGGTCACTCTCACCCGCGACATGAGAGGATTCACTCGCGCGTCTTACACACGCAACACTATCACCACCTACTGTATGTGTGTGTGCTTATACTGTACCTCACTCTTGAGTCACTTCATGTTGGACTCCTCCACACTTCCTGCGTGCAAGCCGTTGATGCCACTATTTGGTCGCCTCTGTGGAACAAACACTGAGGCTGGCCCGTCCATCCAGACACACTACATAACATACACATCATTGTGATTTCACTGTCACGTTTTGTTTAAAAAATCATTGAACTTACCAGGGTTTTCCATCCACCTCACTGACTGTTCGATGCTTTATCAAATCAGCACTACACAATCAACCTGCACCTCAATAATGTACTTTTATACAATCTCAGGAGGGAAAAAATAGCTAGAATGTTTAGCATACTGTGTCGTTATGCTGAATCAAGCGATGGAACGGAAGTGAGCAAGGAACTCACACCTTGTACTAATTAACGAGTTTAAGAAACAGTGAGGCATATTTACAAGCTGTATGGAGGAAGACGGATGCTGACAAACACTGTGTGATATCGTTCTTGCATTTGTTTCTTATTATTTAATGGGTACCACAGTGTTTGATATCATATATCCTGAATTCATCAATTTATTATTCTCAAATAGATGCCAGTGTCTGATATCATTTATCTTCAATTCATCGATGTATTATTCTCTTATAGATGCCGGTGTCTTGACATCATTTATTCTGAATTCATTCAATTAGTATTAGCTGATGAATGTCGGTCTCAGATATGATTTATCCCGAATTAATTAATCCATTTATTATTATTTAATGATTTACACACTGTCTGATATCATTGTCCACAAGTTATTCGACTCCCTTGAACTCCACGACCCCCCAAGTCTCAAACACTAGAAGCACAAAACCTGCAATTCTCTCTGAAGAATCAACAAGTGGGACACATTTATGAAGTGGAACAAAATTTATTGGATATTTCAACCTTTTTTTAACGAATAAAAGACGGAAAAATGTCCTCTGAGCTCCTGAAGTATTTCTTGGCTGTTGTCGATGGACAAGACAAAGTACTTTTTCTTCCACGATTTCTGCAGGACAGGCACAACAGTAAAAAAGAAATACTCTGCATCCAAAACGGAAGTTGTAATATTATTTTTCATGTACGTGTTAGTAGTAAGAGTAGTACCACAAACGAATTACAGTGGTGTCCAAAGGTTTGGGCACCCCCAATAATGTTCTAAATTTTGCTTTATAAATCATTAGTTGTTTGGAACAGTAATTTCAGGTAAATATGTCATGTAGCAGAAAAACACAGTGGTATTTGAGAAGCGAAGTTTTTAGGATTTACAGAAAGTGAGCAATAATTATTTAAACAAAATTAGGCAGGTGCATAAATTTGGGCACCCTTGTTTTATTGATTGGAATACCTTTAGCACTATCAATAATAAATTAATACATTTCCTGTTTATTCTTTTTACAGCTGGGGTAGGCTCCAGCACAACCCCGCGATAGGCAGCCTAGGAAATGAATGGAATATTACCATTGTCGTTATTATTAGCAGCAGTATTGAAATTAATATCAGTGCAAATCGTTTATTTTGGATTCATTATTCATTACTTTTGTTTTATTTTAATAATGCAGTAGTATACTTTTTTAACAAGTGCAATTTATTTACTATTTATAATTTTTAATTAGTTTTTTGATTTATTGATATGAGCAGTCATTCTGGTATTCATATTACCATTGTGTATGATTTGTGTAAGATTTTATATGCATTAGTTTTGGATCATTTGAATAATGATCTTTGATGTACAGTTATTATTCTAACTTTACAAAATCAGAGGACTTGAACAATTGTACTTATTTATCTATATTCTCTGCTGGCACCAGCTGATCAGCAAAGATGGTAAAATTTGTGTGGTTATGAAAAAATATAGTATAAATATTAATAAAGAAATCTATTCCTTTTCCAAATCATTAGAGCATATTACTTTGATATTTCAAACATTTTTGGCAAGGTCAATAACAAATTTGAAAAAGCATTTTTCTATTAGATGGTATTAAAAAATAAAAGTCAGCTTTGTTGGTAACAATAAGTACAAAGTACTTTATTGCATTACCTTCGTCATGAGCCCCATCTTATCTCTTGTCCCTGCTCCAACTTCTCTGTGCGACCCTACACTTCCACCTGCAGGGGCAAACACATTCCAAAATGTGACTCTTTGTTTGCAGAAATGCAGCGTGGACAACAGATCATGGACAACGTAGAACATCAATTTGTGCCTGCTTTGTGATCTCCGTGCATGACGAAAGCACACCTGAACATTATAACACACAAACACAAAAACCAGCATTCTTATGAACAGTCTTAAATAAATAAGTATAAAAAGGTTACTTACGAGCGGAGAGATCACGTTGTCGCTTGGTGGGTCAGTGTCTGTGTGACTTGCTACATCTGGCAACAAGCATTGTAAAAAGCTTGATTTTCTGGTTTGTTGACAGCTGGGTTTGAGGTCCGCAGCTCTTTTTTTTGGGCATATTTAATAACAAATTGCATCGAACCAAAACATTATGAAAAATGATTAAGGCAACACTGAAAATAAACCATATGAAAAGTTAAAGAATATTAATTTTTATAAAAATTTATGGGAAGCATATTTTTAGTCCAGAAGGCCTTGAGTGTGAGTTTTTTTTTGTTTATTTTGGACTTCAAAGTGGTAAAAGTGGAATCAAAATATAATTTTTTTGTTTTACAAGCTGACCTTTTTTGTTAAATGGGCTGAGCCATGTGCAAGTGTACCTGTTGTTCTGTGTGCACATGCGATAGATCGGAGGCGAGGAGGATGGACAGGATTAAGGGGTGATGCTGTTGGGTACGTGCATCATTATCTTTTCTGACATTCTTATCCTTGCTAAATGCTAATTTGGATGACAAGTAACGCACTATAAATGACACAAAGATTGTACACCTAATGTTGTGCCGGTGAACAAAATGTACTCAACTGGGAACACAATAAATTCTTGTTTAATACAACAAAGTGTTAGCATATGCATTCTTCTCTTTGGGTTTTTCCCATTCATCTTTCAAATTGAAACATTGCTTCATATTATAATTTTGTTGTTAAATGAAGGCATGCATTTCTCCAAATCTGTTTCAAATCTATCTGTGAGGACAACAGCATTTAACACCATAAAGCATTTAAAATGGAACCCCTAAAAAATAAATACCCTACCCTGAATTGCATTCCAAAAATAATAAAAACGTTTCTTTCTGCACGTCACTGATCAGAGATCCATGTGTCGAGGGGGATCAGCACATTTGTTGTCCTTGCTGAGATGCACTGAATTTTGTAGAAATAAAAAAAAAAGCGTGTGAATAATTGTACAAGTTGTCACCATCAGTCATAGCTGCCTTTGTGATGTGACAGACAAACTGTCATAGCGTTAAAGTAAGTGTCTTTTTTTGTTATATCTTTATATATAAAATTATAAATTTTCTACGTTTTCGCAGTTCAAATTGAAGTTTTTAAAGGAACAATTTCTTGGTCGTTTGAACAGGCTAGCTGGCAGTCATTTACCCCCCACACCCACAGCGGGCAGTGTGTCAGCAAAGTTGTCATATATTTGTATATGTACTATATAGTCACGGTTTGAAAATCTTCTACCAAATGGCTACAAATCTATAAAGTTGTGCAGTTAACATGTTACAGTACTTGTTCCATCACTTCAGGTAGGCAGTGGTTTTACAAGCCATGAAACTTGGGCTCTAGCTAGCTCAGAAAATGCCAACAAATAAATAGAATTTCGTCTATCGTCTTGTCTCGGGACACCCCTGCAAAACGGCATCCTGTTTTGTCATTGCGTTTAAATGGACTAATAAAAACAGCGAGGTGTTAACGTGTTTTGGTCATTTGACATAGCAAAAGCTGACACTTCTCTTCCCGCCATGATGTACACAGTAAGAAAATGACTGAAACGCGAAACTTACATGAATGAACCTGAGGATTCGCCAGCATAGTGCTTTAAAGCTTGAGGCCCATTAAATACAGGCTGTGAGAAAATAAAACAATTACCTGATAGTAAAAAAAAAACAGTTTTTGTGTATCCAAGTGCATGAAAAGGATGTAAAGCACTTTTGTGGTTGTCACTGAGGCCTGCAGCTTTAGTGAGTTAGTTTGGGCAGAATATCATACTGTAATATTTGGAGAGGTCCCCACACACACAAACTGGCAGCACATCAGTAGGAAATTTAAAAAAAATGATGGTAGAAGAACATGGATATCTCACAATGCCTGCCGACAAAAGCTCCGATCAAATGTGACGCCATTGCTGTGAAGAATAGAACCTGAAGAAGAGGAGGAGGATGAAGAGGTTTCAGCATCAACACATGAAGTGCTTCTTTTCAGACCCGATTACAAGGCCGGATTAGTTATCCCTGAATGCTTCTTTGGACTGCGCCGTTAGTCCCCTGAAAAACAACGAGGCGCCTGTCAGTTGAAATACAGCTCTTTGGTCAGCATGGACACCACGCAAGGGATCTGCTTCTTCTCGCTGAAGCGCGGATCTTCCGACCACGACTCGAAACTGGTGGCCACCATGTAGTTGACACGGGTCAGGATCTGCATGATCTCCAGCTGCTTGCCGAACTCGTTGAGGACGTTGCACAGCGCCTGGACGAACCAGGAGCCGCGGCCAGGATTCCTCCATGAGTAGTAGCCTGGGATGAAAGACGGATGGGCAAAACTGCGGCGACAGCTCACATATTGTGCAGGAAAATGAATGGTACCTGGCACAGTGGAGTAGGCGAAGAGGAAATCGGCCTCAACGGGGATTTTATGTCTTGGGTTGGCGTCTGTCTCCAAGGTGTCGTTTGGCGGACCCGAATCTGTCTGTATGCCGTCATCAAACTCGGAACCCCGACAAGCCTGGCGATACCGATGATTCCAGTTTATCCCCAACGTGTGACACCTCATCTATGAGAAGGGGGATATTACCTGGATGAAGAAGAGTTTGGGCTTCCCCACCAAGCTCTTGCACATGTCCCCCCTGAACAGAGAGGTCATGGTCTTGATGGGCATGGCTCCGTCGGTGCCGTAGATCATGCCTTCCTCGCCGTGGCTTAGAAGGATGCAAGCGAAACACGAGCTGTCGCTGTGGTCTTCCTCCGAGGCTAACACACACAGACACACTGGCTTATTAAACCAAACGTATTTCTGATGTGCGATGTATGGAGTGTGGCACCCCTTGTGGTCTACATGCAGAAGACAGCTGATACTTTACACTTAAGGGACACTGGGGCTGTTTGTGCCATTCATTAGCAGGCCATTTTGGGTTAAATATGTTGTATTTATTATTCATTTATATTTATATAAAACATTTTACAACTGTTCCTTACAACAACAAACAGAGACAGTCAAGATTTTACCTGTTTAGGTGGAAAACATTCTTATAATATATAATATTGTTTCTGCTGATTTAGAGTAGATTGAATTTTTTTGTCATGAGGACCTTTAGTGTGAGTTTTTGTTTAAAATCTGATGCTGTGGTGAAAGATAACTGATGAAAGTTAATATTGCCATCAATCACTGACACTTCTCAGGACCTAATAATCATAAAAATAAGTGGAGTTATATGAACATACTGTTCTTTGAAAAGTTTAAAAACAAAAATATAATTAGTATTTAATATTTTTAAGTGGGTAAAAGATATTCTTACAGCAGTTTTATGGAAAGCTGAATTTTCTTGTTGTTTGCGGCATAAAAAAATGGATGAATGGGTATGATGAAACTTTATGCCAATATGCCGATATTGTCCAACTCTCAAATTCCGATTCCCATCTCAACTGATATGAACATAACATCACGTCTCTCCTGTTGTGGACACACCTTTGTCGTATATTTGCTTTTGAAACCCTGTATTTGTTTCCATGCCACACTACAAAGTGCATGTAAACAGTAATTCAGGGGCAAAACGTACACATTTTGCAGCATCAGATTTTAATTGAATCATCTGCATATAGATATCAAAGTGCATTTATATCATACATACATTTTATCTTGCCCCAAAGCTCCATCAGACCCATTGAAAGGCTTAAGGTTGGATTTCACTTTAGAAGCCCTTGTAGGCTATGACTTGATGTGGTTCAACACTCGGTATAAATTTGATACGAAATTGAGGAGGAAGAAGCGATCTACCTAAGAAACATGCACACGAATGAAAATACACCCGATGCCCTACGCATTTATATATAAAGCAGTTTTTTTTAAAAAATTTAAATAAAAAAGGAAAAAAAACAAAAAACAAAAATAAAATTTAAAACCAAAAAAAAAAAATTTATAAATAGGCCATGCCAATTGGGTGATACTATTTCACTCCAGTCCAGTGGGTAAGCGGTAATGTGCGTTACGAAGTGGGAGCCCACTGCCACATACAGAAAGTGGGCATTTCGGTCACATGCTGAATTTAGGGGGTCACTGCCCCACATGGCCCCAATACAAGCGGACTGTAACATCATAAAAAATAACCAAAATGTTACAGTTTGCCCCCTGCTACGTTTTGTGGTAATGGATTTGTAGATCTGTGCGTAAGCAATTCACGCCACTATGTACTTCCCCCTCACCCTCTCTGAGGAGACGTTCCATCTTCTCGCAGGTCTGATCGTTGTAGATAAAGACGTCGAAGCCTAGACTCTTGAAGCACTTGTACAGCTCGCCGGCGTCACGGTCTGTCCCGTTGCGTACATTCATCCCTGTCGGGGGGCAGACTTGTGTGCGTTTTAAAGGGAAGGTATATTCACGTGGCGCATGTTACAAAAGGTTTGCCTTACCCGTCTTTTCATCAAAGTTTTTGTTGTTGATGATGATGCACTTGCCCACTCGCCGGTGGCTCATCTTATACTGGAATGTTGGTGAGACAATTCTGTAATGGCTTTCAGAAGAGTAGTCCTGCTCCCGCGTCTGGCCATCCTTATTCTTCTTGCTAAAAAGAGTCACAGAAGCACCACGTGAAGGACTTTTTGACCACCACCACCACTAATATCATCTGCGTCAGTCCATTTTGAAATACTCCAACTTGTTTTGATACAAAGCACTGGACTTCCTCCGCTCCAATAACACGCCATTCCCGATGTGCTCCCCTTCCATAAAAAATGTGTTGCGTCACTGGGCGTCTTCACCACATCACACAGATACTGCAAAATGGTAAAACATGCACGCCTCCCGTGTTGCCTGTGCTATTACCACAAGCACTGTTATGAAACCCCATAACTCGAATTCAAGCAAATTTCCACGCACAGCTCAATGCGCCCTGCAACACTTCCCATTTAACGTATTTAATCAAATCACGACAAAATTATGAACACACCTTTAGGGGCCTGACAAGCGCATGTCTGTAAAATATAAGCAAGAAAAACACGGCTGCCATCAAGCAAATCATCTTCGGGACTAATTGTCCATAAGTCATCAATCATTTGTCTAATAACTATACAGAATTTTAGTAAAACACTGTAAGTAAAACTAAATGAGTAAAACTATGAGGCTCAGAAAACACCTGGTACCCTCTGTGGTTGAGTAAATAAACGCAGAAAATGTGGAACTATGTAATACGTTTGATTAGACACAATACAAACTAATAATGTATCACTCATTAGATACATACAGTAATGATGTAATTACAATTCAAAGGAACACAATTCTCAAAAACAAATTGGCAAATACAGCAGTTCCAATTACAGCATATTTAAAAACGTGAGAAAAATGTAAAAAACACTAACACATCCAATCGTTCTAATGTAACAGAGACGAGCGACTTACTCAGAGACCAAAAAGTACATATGTGTTCCAATAAGGCATAAACCTGGTGGCCAAATGTGGTCGCGGTAGTCCACCCTCAACTTAGATAGAATACTCAAACATTTCAAGTTTGGATAATAAAAAAATGAATGTAAAAACTCGAAGATTAGAAACGATGGCTGGATAGAGGAACCGTTTGTGTGGCTATTCTCCTCGAGCGGCTGCCATGATTTTGCATTCTTTGGCAGATGCGTCCAGATGGCGGCGTGTTCCAGAAGAGCCTGGTCATGAGGTCAACAATGGCTGTGGCCCAAATGCCCCCCCTCCCAGTCATATTCTATTCTATCAAACATGTGATTTGACGCCCTACCCCCCTCCCACCTGCAAATTGTGCCAACATACTGTACCAAACAATCGAGGGTGGGCAAAGAGCAGTTTGCAGTGGGCCGGGCGTGGCGCTACGAGGAGGCCGCATGTGTCTTACCTGGGTTCGTCATTAAGCGCTACGCCACTCTGCATCTGCAAAAGAGTATGTTGCTCCGGCTATTTTTTTTTGGCTGTGTGCTAGGATACTGACATGCTCTCTGCGCTGGATGAAAAACCCGACTGGGCCGGTGGGTGCCCATGGACGGAAGTGGGGGGGAGGGGGGATGTCGGCGCTGGTAGGAGGGCGGGGGTGAAGGGGAGGTGGGGCACACTGTTTAGCCCCCTTCCCTGAGTCAGCAACCTCGCCACCGCACCAGGGCTTTCTAAAGGCCTATTGACACGAGGGCCCTGCAGCTCACATCGGGGTCAACAGGGATAGTGGTCGGTCGAGAGGTTTTAATGTAACAGTGCTCAGTGATTTATTTTGGCTTTGGTTTTCAGAATTACATCATAGCGAAGGGTGAATTAACAGCAATGATAATGTTAATGGTTTAGTTTGTTTGAAACATGTTTACATGTGTGGACAACTGAACATGTCAAAAAGGAGTAGGAAAGAAAATAGATAAATAGGAATATATACTGAGGTCTTAAACTTTGCGTGTTTCAGATCATCATACAAATGTAAATATTAATCAAAGACAACACAACTGAACACAGAATGCTCTTTTTAAATGACATTTTTATTATTAATGGAGGGAAAAAATCCAAACCTTCATGGCCCTGTGTGAAGTGATTGCCTCCTAAACCTGATAACTGACTGGGTCAACTTTAGCACTGTCAAGGAATTTTGGCCCACTCATCTTTGCAGGTTTGTTATCATTCAGCCACAATGGAGGGTTTTCCAGCATGGAGCGCCTTCTAAGGATTCATTACAGGAATTTGACTAGCAGCACATACTTGAGCCGATGCTTTGCTTCACTGTGTTCGAGGTGGCAGGACGTGGCTATATTATAATGGAGGTATAATATCAGTGGAGGCAGCAGTGGTATTCAGGATCAGGCACTTTGATGAGCCAGTATCGTGAAGACAAGGACCTGACAAAATATGAGTCTGGTGATGTCAAAAGAGGAAATTTAGACGAGTTAATTTACTCCCACACACTGATGATTTTTTTCATTTACAGTATGCCTTTATCTGTAACAAATTTCAAGCTACAATATTTTGAAATAGTAATATCAAAACAGGATATTTTCTTTAAAAAAAAAAAGGGTTAATAATGAAAAGTTAAATTTAAAAACGTATTGTGTGTTCAGTTGAGTTGTCATTGACTAATATTTAAATTTCTTTGATCATCTGAAACATTTAAGTGTGACAAACATGCAAAAACATTACTTATAAAATGAGGCAAACACTTTTTTCACAACACTGTACATTTAATAAAATAAGTTAAACAAATAAAGTAACTACTGTATATGAACACATAAAATTATTTATTTTATTTATTACTAACTCATATTTATTATTAATACTTATTATGAATGTTTTTTTGCACTGCATTTTCCTTTATTAATGACCAGTTCGAAAAAATCAGTAGTGACCCTTAAAATAGTGGCCATTAAAAAACAACAAGCTATGGTTGACAAATGGCCACAAAACAGAATGTACAATGCAGGCTGAATGATGTTGAGTACAACTGCAATTAATTTTTATGTTCATTAGATTATACAGAAATCCCTCGTTTACCACAGTGAATTGGTTCCAGAACTGACCATGATAAGTGGATTTCCATAAAGTACTGATTTACAAAAAAACTCATAGTTTGAGCATAGAAAACCTATTTACGACCTTCAAAATATAGATTTGAACGTTATCAGAGCCCTCTTGACACAAAATAACACCCCTATAGTCACCTTTAAACTATTACCCGATATAGTAATACAAATTAAGGCATTTAAGACATTAATAAGACTTTTTCTCATGTGTGTTGCAATAAATGTGTTCCGGAGATGAGGAGGACAGGAAGTGACGGCATGAGTTCAGAGCTGTGTGGATTATTGCCGCAGCAGTAGTCCATGCTAAACATAGCATTATTAGTATTATTATTATTAAGACAATTATGTTGTTGTTATTGTGCCTGTTGCGCGATAATTCAAAGCTGCAATAAAAGCTTGTTGTTCCGGCGATCAAGTATGATTTATCAATTAATTTATTTGAAAAAACGTGATAGAGAAGCTGAAAAAATCGAACCGCGACTGTATTTCCATAAATAGCCACAAAAACATATGCAAATGTGTGCAGCGCCATCTTGTGTTCCAGCGGCATTAGCATAAATCGGCTCGCCTTAGTACAGCAGTGTCGCTGAAAGTGCAAGCAACCGTGGCTGACTAATGTTCTTCTGTGGTATCCACTCACCCAAAAAGTAGAAACCTCCCCTTACGATCAGGTTTGGCGTCTGCTTCGTCACCCCACAGTTGTTCCTCATCTTCAATTTCAAGTTCAGCCCTCTCAGCAGGTTCTCCAGCCATTCTGTCGCTAGCACATCCGTTAGCATCGGTTTAGCAAATTAAGTAGTCTTACATTTATAATAACAACTGTACATGCTGCTTTGGGTGTGGTTCTGGAGTAGCTGTCACAAGATAGTTAGATTGAACTTACATTGTGTAGATTAACCAGATTGTTGTTTTTGTGTCCCTTTAAGAAGTTTCACTTCCTCAAACAAAAATCAGCTGTAACTTTTGCAGTCGAGTTTGCAGGAAACTCCAAGGTGCGTCATACGTCATCGCGTTACTGTACTGTCGCGTCGGCCATTGTCTAAATGCGCATGCACCGCCGCCATATTGGAACGGTACAAGTCATCACGAAAAACAATATCACCATGTATTGAAAGAAGACGCATAGCCTGGTTATTGTATGAAATTGTTCTATAGGTTACATTTTCAGAAATCTATGTTCACTCTTATAAACACACATCCATTCACACTCACATTCATACCTATGGACAATTTAGAGTCGCCAATTAACCTAACATGCATGTTTTTGGAATGTGGGAGGAAACCGGAGTACCCGGAGAAAACCCACACACGCACGGGGAGAACATGCAAACTCCACACAGAGATGCCCAACGGAGATTTGAACCCAGGTTTTTCCAGATCTCCTGACTGTGTGGCCAATGTGCTAACCACTCAGCCACCGTGCGGCCTCCACACAATTTTATTTTATTAATTTATCCTCATTGTTTTTAGTCTAAACAACTATAGCACACTATATGAAATTGTTGTAATCACACTGAAAAGAAAACATTACTGTGAGAAAAAAACTAAATATTATGAGAGAAAATTTCAATAATAAAATTATAGTAAGAACGTTTTTGTATTAGTCATTAAAGTTGATATAGCACCTATGTCTAGCTATTACAATGTGTAACACCACGTCACCGGCTCCTATGTGTCATAACAGGTCCTGGAAGATGACCTAATTGTCCAATGAGGGATCATTACACATGTACATTAACATGTGGACACTGTCTCTGCTCCTGCAGACAGACAGCTGTGTCTACCACTCGCCTACCATGCTTTGTGCAAAATGGGGGAGGTCCAACCATGGGACACGGTGTCAAGTAAAAGTAGCACAGGAGCAGTTCACCACTAACAAAGATTCACTCTGGGATGTCAGGAGGGACGGAAGGGTTTCCAAAAAAGTTATTTTGTTTTTCTTGAAGTGGGGAAAGGACAAAGGACGTACCATGCAATCTTGTGCAAGGTGTGGGTTTGTGGTGTACCCGGCGGAGAAGATCAACTGCATTGACCAGGTATTACAATCAAGTCTATATTGATTTTGACACATTAAAAATGTATATGTGTTATTATTAATATGTATTTATGCTTCTTATTTGTGGATTTGTTTGTTTAAAGTAATTATAGTCAAATCAAAAAAATAAAACCAAATAATGTGAATTACAGTTGCACTCAAATTGATGTAACCCTTTTTGTGAACTCTATATTTGAACTATTTAAAGAACAAAGTAGTATTTGAGTAGCTACAACAGATGCACACACACTTGTAATGAGATTCAATACAAGAAATATGAAGTAAATATAATCAAATCAATGAACAACCAAAGGGCGGCCCAGGATCCATTTACAACCACAGCTTGTTTTTTAGTAGCCTTTTTTAAATAGATGAGTTCCTACATAGAGTGCTGCAATTGTCAAAAAAGGTCAAATATATGTAAGAATTAGTTTATGTTCCAAATAGTCAACTTTAAATCGTGCTTGAACATCAACAATTAGATACAGCATGGTAATTGAATCTGTGGTGCAAAACTGTAAGATGAAAGTCACATTTCCTTAGTTTAAGGATGGTCAAGTCGTCCTCCTGCGGACATTAAAATGTGATTTATCCTTCGCAGAACTGGCACAAAGCCTGTTTTCACTGCGACGTCTGCAAGATGGTGCTGACGGCCAATAACTTTGTCAGCCACAAAAAGAGGCCATACTGCTCAGTGTAAGTACTCCCCAACTCCCGCATTCTCCTCTTTCGTCATGTAAAAAAAAACATTTCAACAACTGCGCCTGCAGACACAACCCAAGGAACAACACCTTCACCAGCGTGTACGAGACACCCATCAACATCAACGCCAAGAAGCAAAGCAAGGCCAGCAGTGAGGTGAGGAGATGATGTCTTGTTGTCTACATCAAGGTGTGACTGTTGACAGACTACCGTAAAGATACTGTCTCTGCAATGAGACAGAGAGGTCATTTATCATTTTTGGGTCATGACTCAGGAGGATGCTATGCTATGTCCTCAGGGAGGCTCGGATCATTTTGCACCTGAATCCCACGCAGTCGCTTCCCACATTTAAAAGTTTTGCGGTCAAATTTCCTCAGTTTGCCTCCATTTAATTGTTTTTTTTGATGACGGCAGCCTTGTGGAATGGAGAGCGTGCCTGGGGTTATTTCAGTGACTTCGCTTTAGCCCACTTTATGCTTCAGGTGGCTAAAATTATACACCAAGTGGAGGGGTGGGGTAGGAGTAAAAAAAAACAGCCCGGCATCGCTTCCTCTCCTCCACCTGTTCCTGTCTGTCCTATTCTGTTTCTGTCTCAAAGTCCACTTGAGGCTACTGACTTATATTAGCAGCAGGTTAGCAAGCTCATCTGGCACTACATGTCTGCAGAGAGATTTTGAGTGTTAACATGTCGATATTTTTCTTTCTTTGTGTTGTGTGTTTTGTTTTTAAAGATTCTTTGCAAAACACACTCCATCCATCCATCCATCCATTTTTATCCGCTTATCTGAGGTCGGGTCGCGGGGGCAGCAGCCTAAGCAGGGAAGCCCAGACGTCCCAAGCCAGCTGAGAGACATAATCTCTCCAGCGTGTCCTGGATCTTCCCCGAGACCTCCTACCGGTTGGACGTGCCCTGAACACCTCCCCAGGGAGGTGTCCGGGAGGCATCCAAACCAGATGCCCGAGCCACCTCATCAGGCTCCTCTCAACGCGGAGGAGCAGTGGTTCTACTCCGAGTCTCTCCCGGATGACAGTGCTTCTCACCCTATCTCTAAGGGAGAGCCCAGCCACCCCGCGGAGAAGACTTATTTCGGCCACTTGTACCCGCGATCTTGTCCTTTTGGTCACTACCCAAAGCTCATGACCATAGGTGAGGGTAGGAACCTAGATCGACCGGAAAATTGAGAGCTTTGCCTTTTGGCTCAGCTCTCTCTTCACCACGACAGACCCGTCCAGAGTCCGCGTCACTGCAGACGCCCCACCAATCCGCCTGTCCATCTCCCGTTCCATCCTTCCCTCACTCGTGAACAAGATCCCGAGGTATTTAAACTCCCCCACTTGAGGCAAGACCTCATCCCCGGCCCGGGGATGGCACTCCACCCTTTTCCAGGCGAGAACCCTGGACTCAGATTTGGAGGTGCTGATTCTCATCCCAGCTGCTTCACACCCAGCTGCGAACCTATCCAGTGAGAGTTGAAGGTCACTGCTTCATGAAGCCAGCAGGACCACATCAACTGCAAAAAGCAGAGATGGAATCCTGCGGCCACCAAACTAAAACCCCTCAACGCCCTGGCTGCGCCTAGAAATTCTGTCCATGAAAGTAATGAACAGAATCGGTGACAAAGGGCAGCCCTGGCGGAGTCCAACCCTCACTGTAAACGGGTCCGATTTATTGCCGGCAATGCGAACCAAACTCTGACACCGGTCATACAGGGAACGAACCGCCTGGATTATGTGGTCCGATACCCCATATTCCCGGAGCGCCCCCCACAGTATTCCCCAACGAACACGGTCGAATGCCTTCTCCAAGTCCACAAAACACATGTATACTGCTTGGGCAAACTCCCATGCACCCTCAAGGACCCTGCCGAGAGTATAGAGCTGGTCCACAGTTCGACGACCAGGACGAAAAGCACACTGCTCCTCCTGAATCCGAGATTCAACCAACCGGCGAATGCTCCTCTCCAGAACCCCTGAATAGACCTTCTTGAGAAGGCTGAGGAGTGTGATCCCACGATAGTTAGAACACACCCTCCGGTCCCCCTTCTTGAAAAGCGGGACCACCACCCTGGTCTGCCAGTCTAGGGGCACTGACCCTGATGTTCACGGCATGCTGCAGAGTCGCGTCAACCAAGACACGCCCACAGCATCCAGAGTCTTAAGGAACTCCGAGCGGATCTGATCCACCCCCGGGGCCTTGACACCAAGGAGCTTTTTGACCAACGGTAACCTCAGCCCCAGAGATAGGGGACCCCACATCAAAGTCCCTGGGCACTGCTTCCATGTTGGAAGACGTGTCGGTGCGATTGAGGAGGTCTTCAAAGTATTCCCTCCACCGGTCCACAACATCTGGAGTCGAGGTCAGCAGCACACCATCCCCACCATACACGGTGTTGACTGTGCACTGCTTCCCCCTACTGACACGGCGGATGGTGGACCAGAATCTCTTTGAAGCCATCCGGAAGTTGTTTTCCATGGCCTCTCCGAACTCCTCCCATGTCCGAGTTTTTGCCTCATTGACTGCCAGAGCCGCAGACCGCTTGGCCTGCCAGTACCTGTCAGCTGCCTCCAGAGTCCCACGGGCCAAAACGCCCTGATAGGACTTTTTCTTCAGCTTGACGGCATCGCTCACCGCTGGTGTCGACCAAACAGGTTCAGGCATTACCGCCACGACAGGCTCAGACCATCTTACGGCCCCAGCTCCGATCAGCCGCAGGCGATCCGCTGCCTCATTTGGAACTTGGTCGAAGCTCTCCCGCAGGTGGGAGTTGAAAATCCTTCTGACAGGGGACTATGCCAGACGTTCCCAGCAGACCCTCACAATGCGTTTTTGGGTCTGACCGGCATCCTTCCCCACCATCGGAACCAACTAACCACCAGGTGGTGTTCGGTTGACAGCTCCGCCCCTCTCTTCACCCGAGTGTCCAAAACATGTGACCGCATGTCCGACCACACAACCACAAAGTCAATCATCAAACTGCGGCCCAGGGTGTCCTGGTGCCAAGTGCCAGGACACCCATATGCTTGAACATGGTGTTTGTTATAGAAAATCCGTGACGAGCACAGAAGTCCAATAACAAGACAACGCTCGGGTTAAGGTCAGGGGGGCCGTTCCTCCCAATCACACCTCTCCAGGTCTCACTGTCGCAGCCAACATGAGTGTGGAAGTCACCCAGTAGAACATGGGAATCCCCCGAGGGAGCACTCTCTAGTACTTCCTCTAAGGACTCCAAAAAGCGCTGGTATTCTGAACTGCTGTTTGGTGCATAAGCACAAACAACAGTCAGGACCCGTCCCCCCACCCGAAGGCGTAGGGAAACTAACCTCTCGCTTACTAGGTTAAATTCCAACGTGCAGGCTTGGAGCCGGGGGCAACATGAATTGCCACCCCTGCCCGTCGCCTCTCATTGCTGGCAACACCAGAGTGGAATGAAGTCCAGCCCCTCTCGAAAGGACTGGTTCCAGAGCCTTTGCTGTGCGTTGAGGTAAGTCCGACTATATCTAGCCGGAATTTCTCCACCTCACGCACCAGCTCAGGCTCCTTCCCCGCCAGAGAGGTGACATTCCAGGTACCGGAAACTAGCTTCTGTAGCCGAGGATCGGACCGCCAAGGCCTCCGCCTCCGGCCGCCACCCAGCTCACTTAGCACCCGACCCCTTTGGCCCCTCCTACGAGTGGTGAACTCATGGGAGGGGGAGCCGACATTACCTTTTCGGGCTGTGCCCAACCGGGCCCCATGGGTGCAGGCCCGGCCACCAGACGCTCGCCATCGTGCCCCGCCTCCGGCCCTGGCTCCAGAGGGGGGCCCCGTTGACCCGCGTCCGGGCGAAGGAAAACGAAGTCCAATGTTTTTAATCATTATCAGGGTCTTTTGTGGCACTCTCTGTCTAGTCCCTCCCCTAGGACCTGTTTGTCATGGGTGACCCTACCAACTTACAACTTAACTCCTAGCATCATTAAGACACGCAAACTCCTCCACCATGATAAGTTAGCGGCTCAGGGGAGGAGCCACACACTATTATATTATATTACAAATCAATGAGGCCCCAACACAGAGGTGTGTGGGACACCAGCTATGACAAACACGATTTTATATCAGGTTATTATGCAGATTTTGTGGTCAGTTGTCAAATATATTTCACAAACTGACCAGGCCCCAAAACAGAACCCTGCAGTTCCCCACAAGCCTTCTTCCGGTTTTATAAAAACTTTTTATGCAGATTAGTAGTTGAACTTTAGAATCAACCAGAGAAACTACTGAAAATACGTTTCTGATGGGATCAACTCTGAAAAAAATGTTTCCCCCTGAAAATATATCAGCAGATAAAATGACTTTTTATGTATATTATATTTACAGACTGTATATTACATTATTTCACAGACTAATGAGGCCCTAATACAGAAGTCTAAGGGCTTCCACCCGTAAACGTGCCACTAAAAGTGCACGTTAGTTAAAGTGCCACAAATGCTACTTAAACCATTTTGTGTCAAATCAACCCTCAAATTTCCCCAAAACTATCTGCAGGCTAGGCATATGTCCAGTGTGCGCTTGTGCAAACGTATTTCTGGTTTTGGCTTAAACGTTTTGTGGTCTATCTGCACTTTGTAGCTGAAGTATCGTGAAGAGGGCGATCGTTTTATGTCCACCTTCCACCATGACTTGAGGTCCACGGAGCTGGAGAGGGCTCGTCTAGCCAGTCAGATGGCAGGCCAGGTGAGCTTCCAGTTGGTTGATAACTTCAGGAACCTCAACCGCCTTTTGTAATTATGGTGACTTTGTACACCAAGCCTCATTACCACCAAATATAGAGATGCTGAATGTCTTCCGCATCCAAACAGGCCTTCACGTCTCAGTCCGAGTTCTCCCAGCAACAGTCATGGTACTCCGGCATGGTCACGAACCAGGAAATGGTAACTATGTCCCAGGCGCAGAAGACTGTCAGTGACGTGAGTACACAACCTTAAAAATGACTAACCAGACACCATAAAAATTATTTTGTCAGTATTGAATAAACTGGTGGTATGTTGTGTAGGTAAAGTACACAGAGGAGTACGAGCAGTCTAAAGGCAAAGGCAGCTTTCCCGCCATGATCACACCAGGATACCAGGCTGTCAAAAACGCCAACACTTTGGCAAGCAATGTACGTAAAAGTTTCACTTTAGTACATTAATCATCAATCATGCGTCTTCAGGAGCCCATGTGGAGCTCTGTGTGTTCTATCCCTAAAGGTTGAATATAAAAAAGGGCATGAGGAAAGAGTTTCAAAGTACACCGCCTTTGTGGACCCCCCTGAGGTGATTCTGGCCAAGAAACAAGGACAGATTGTCAGCGATGTGAGTCGTTTCCCCTTTTACAATGGCTGCTGCCTTACAACTAGGTTACCCTTACAATAACAATAACTACTTTTATTTGGTTAACATTTTCTTGTGTTCGTTTATCACTTTTAAAAAAAAACAATGCACCAATGTATTATGTTACACCATAATTCAAACAAATTTGAGCCCCAGTACAGATCCCAGTGGGATTCCACAAGTACTCTTAACACTATCAATGCAGTTTTATATCAATTTTTTCTTCACTTCAGTTCCATGTGCTCCATCTGTAAGCCTCTTAGATGAGTGACACAGATTGGCAAGTGCCAGCTACGGCCATTAATTAAATCACAGCTTTACATTAAATACCAAATACCCAATAGAAAGAAACACAGTGCTGTGTGCTGTCAGTGCTCCCAATAACACTGCTTTTTAATGAATTTACAAGTTGCTAGGTGCATGGTTTACAAAAGTAAATAACAGCCCTTGTCCATGTGAGGTGACTGCGGCTGTAGACAACCTCCTGTTGTAAAAGTTTACTAATGCCACAACACGGCAGGAACTGCATTTCAAGTATCATGAGTGGTCAGTATCCAGCAACTTGATCCACTGTACCTCAGTATGCTCTTTAAAATGTTGCTGCTCAGCTGTTGTCAAACTCATATATATATTTACAATTGTACATTGTACTTAATAAATGGCCACATGTTCTTGTGCAGTCCAAACCATGATTACAGTTGTTATACAGTATATAAGTTGTCAAATGTTTGAACAAATAGCTTGCAAATATCACTTGCACATGCAAATAATTAAAATCCTTGTTACAGTATGCCTACACAGAGGAGTACGAGCAACTCCGAGGCAAAGGCAGCTTCCCTGCACATCTCACACCAGGATACAAGATGTCCAAAAAGGCCTCAGAACAGGCTAGCAATGTAAACCAAAAAATACACACATATTCAGCACTGTATATTGGTAAAGACAACTGGTTGATGGTTACCAATGGTTTCCTTGTCTGAGCAGATAAAGTACCGTCAAATCTACGAGCAGGAAATTAAGGGAAAAGCCAGCGCAGACGCCTCGGCGGCTGAAATGGTCCACGCCAGAGAGAACACAGAAAACATCAGCCAGGTTATTAATTTATTCATTTATTTAAAATATGTCTATTTAAAGCAGAGGGAGAGAACATTTTGTCTTGAATTATTTTTGCATCTGCTTATTTGTTCGAAAAGGTGTTGGCCCTCTTCCTGATTTCTTATTTTTTTATGTTTGTCACACTTAAATGTTTCAGATCATCAAACTAATTTCAATATTAGTCAATGTCAATACAACTGAACACAAAATACAATTTTTAAATGAAAATTATTATTATTATGGGGAAAAAAAATCCAAACCTACATGTCTCTGTGTGAAAAAGGTATAGCCCACTTTGCTTAAACATAACTTAACTGAAATTAATTGAGATCTATCAGCCTAAAAAAGGTTATAAAGCAATTTGAGACTTTGGGACTCTAGCAAACCACATTGAGAGCCACTATCCACAAATGGCAAAAACATGGAGCAGTGTTGAATCCTTCCCAGGAGTGGCTGGCAAACCAAAATTACTCCAAGTGTGCTGCGATGACTCATCCAAGAGGTCACAAAAGACCCCACAACAACATAATAAAAGGGAGAGTGTATGGGGTGTATGAGGGGGGTAAATAAATCAGTGTGGGGCAGAGTTCAACAGGGAGACTGCTCTGGGGAAAAAGCTGTTCTTCACTCTGCTGGTTCTCGCTTGATGACATCTGAAGAGCCTGCCGGAAGGCAAGAGAGAAAACAGTCTGTGGGCAGGGTGAGAGGAGTCCTTAAAAATGCTGCGTGCGTGAATGCTGAGCTGAAGTCAATAAATAGCATTCGTGCGTAAGTATTTGTGTTGTCCAGGTGTGTGAGTACAGAGTGCAGCGCTATGGAGACTGCATCCTCTGTGCTACTGTTGCCACGGTAGGCAAACTGGTGAGGGTCCAGTGTGGATGGGAGAGAGCTTCTCAGGTGTGCAAGGACCAACCGCTCAAAGCACTTCATGGTGATGGGAGTGAGTGCTACAGGATGGTAGTCATTCAGGCATGATGGACTGGAGTGTTTTGGAACTGGCACAAAGAAGGTAGAGATAAAGCTTAGTTGCAGTTTTTGCTGCATTTATAGCCTTAGGGGCAATTTTTCACACACAATGAAGTAGGTTTGGATTTTATCTTCTCTTCTATAATAAAAAGTTTACTTGCTTGATGATCTGAAACATTTAAGTGTGACAAACATGTAAAAACAAACATGAAAAAGCTTTTTGACACCACCGTAAATAGGTCACTTTTAAGGTTAATTGTATGGGAAAATAATTGGTTTATTGTCATAATTTTAAATTTTCAATGCACATATGCCTACATTCTTTACACTCAGGACCTATTTTGTCTGGCATAATAATTTTCCAATGGATAACAAATATTAGCCTCTACTTTTAAAATAAAGTGAAAACATGTTTAGATGTTATGTCTATGCTTATTAAAGATTTGGTGCAACAAAAATGAAAAATGTATATACGGTATTAGTTTTGTGAGACCCATTTTGAGACCTAAGGGTAAAAAATGTAACTTTAAGGGGCTTGAAGGGTTAAATACCCAAGTGTACTTTTTTATTATGTAGCTTGCCTACACTGAAGAGTACGAGCAGCAGCGAGGCAAAGGAAGCTTTCCGGCGATGATAACCCCCGGTTACTATCTGGCAAAGAAGGCTCAGGAAAACGCCAGTGATGTAAGTATGAAAAGGGGTGCGGCTTCTCCATTGGAAGGTACAGATGGACCTCTGAGCATTATTGATCGTTCTCCATCCATTACCCAGCATTGCCCTCATCCAATCTCTAAAACCAACCCCATATTAGTCATTCGTCGACTAGACTAGACTTAAATCCCTGTCAGAAACTAAAATCCCTACTCTCTCGGTGCACTCTACAGCTGAAATACAGAAAAGACTTAAATAAGATGAAGGGCACATCGCATTACCACAGTCTGACTTCCGAGGACAACCTGGCCTTGAAGAACGCCCAGAAAATCAACAAGCTTGTCAGCGAGGTGAGGGTTGACTCGTGTGCGTTCCAGACACCGTGGATGTCTAGCATCCCTGACATGCCTGTGCACAGCGATGGCAGCTTTACCTCCAAAGCCTCATGGCTTGAGCATCTATTCTGAACAATGATATGCTAGCCATGTTAGCCAGTAGTGTCTGTTGAAAGTTTCATTTGTGTCATTTTTATTTTTGCCTTGAGTGACTCCTGTCACTGGTGCTGTCACTTTACTGTATTTTCAATGATTGATTGTTGTAATGCATGGGTTCTCCACTGGTGAACGCTAAAATGTTGATGTTTTGCTCAGATACCTTACATATATTGACCCCTGTCTGGTACTGCCCAACAGGTGGAGTACAAGAAGGACTTGGATAACAGCAAAGGTCACAGCATCAATTTCTGCGAGACGCCACAGTTCCAGAACGTTACCAAAGTGGCTAAGTTCACAAGTGACGTAAGTATGCACACCAGGAGCAGCGAGTGTCGTGTTAGCAAATTCAAGCATTAGAGTATCTTCTGTGTTTAAAAGAACAAGTACAAAGAGAAGTACACCAACGACATGAAGGGCCATTATGAAGACTCTGGAATCGACAAGAAGATTATGCACGCCATGAAAGCCAGGAAGCTGGCCAGTGATGTAAGTCTTGTTGATCATGTGTATGAAGATACAGTAGATTATTAGGTATTTAACAACACAGTGGTTTCCTCCAAACAACAGAATGTATCTCTTCTACGATTTAGATCACCTATAAACAGGGTCACGATCAAGATCAAGGCGAATACACCTACCAGGCCACGCTGACACCAGGCTACCGCAGCCAGAGGAAACTCGACCCATTAAAAGACGTGAGTTCTCACTTTCTATCTTTTTGTTTCTTCGCACTGTAAGATAAGTTCCTAATTGTTTGGTTTTTCCCCTGCAGAAGAACTACAGGCAGCACATTGACCAAGTCAAGTACAGTCCAGTGACAGACACGCCGGAGATCCTCTTGGCGAGGAAAAACGCTCAGCTCATCAGCGATGTGAGCTAGTCAAAGATTGTCTATATGACTGGTTGCCAAACTTTTTACAGTCGCATACCCCAACAGACATTTGACCAGAAGCCATGTACCCCCCACTTGTGCACACTTATAAAAAATAAACCTTTATTCTTAATTCACTTAAAATATAGAACATAATGAATTGGTTAATTCATTTTATAGTAATTCCAAAAAAATATATGTATTTTGCATCATCACATTTTGAAAGTTTTGCATGAGCACTAAAAAAGTAGTAATTAACCCATATATATTTTTTGGGCTGTGTGGGCTACCGCTTCAGTAGGGCTGCTATGATCCATACACAAGTGACCTTCACACCAGACAAAGTGAGATAAATGACTTAAATACTGAGATGCTTTTATTGTTTCTTCTCAGATGAATTACAAAGCGGACTATGAGAAGTCCAAGCACTTGTACACACTCTCCCAGGACATGCCCCAGATCAAAATGGCCAAAGACAATGCCGCCTTGTGCAGTAATGTAAGTACAGTACACCTTTTCCAAATCATTTGTAAGCATGTATTCACTGTTCACATGTTGTCCCTACATGCCAATCCAGATTAAATATAAAGAGGAGTGGGAGAAAACCAAATCCAAAGCCTGCGACATTGGCGTGGAAGATCTTAGCGTCAAAGCAGCAAAGGCTTCCAGAGATCTCGCCAGCGATGTAAGAAAAGATATCCAAGCAGGATGGCGTTGCATTCCAATAAGCGTCATGTGTGTTTCAGATTAAATACAAGGAGAACTATCTGAAGAACAAGGAAATGGCCGTGGGCGTCAACGTAAGCGACTCGAAGACTCTGCACTCGCTTCAAGTGGCCAAAATGTGCAGCGACGTAAGCGCGCTAAATCCCATTCCATTGGCCGCAACATGGACCACTAGTTCACTCACACTGTTGACCTTGTCCCTCAGATTGCGTACAAGAAGGGCTCCAAGGAGAGCCAGGCACAGTACAGCTTGCCCATGGACATGGTCAACCTGAGTCACGCTAAGAAGGCACAAGCACTGGCGAGTGACCTGGAATATCGCACTAGGCTCCATGACTACACCGTCATGGCCGACGATATGAAGGTCCAGCAGGCCAAGAAGGCATACTCCCTGCAAAGTGAGGTGAGAAAGTCGACAACCTGTCTACGTGGACCCAAAAAACTGCCACAAAAGCCTGCTTGGAGCTTTTGGTGTGAAATAACTTGACAATCCTGACCTCCATGAAACTAAACAATTACTTGTTCTCCCTTCTGCTGATCAGAACCAGTACCGTTCAGACCTGAACTGGATGAAGGGTGTGGGCTGGGAAACAGAAGGGTGCCTCGACATCACTCAAGCCAAGAAAGCCGGCGATCTGCTTAGCGATGTGGGTTTTCTTAGGTGTTTAGTCTGTGAATTATCTTAGGAATGAACCGCTGCATCATTTATTATGTCATATGTGCATCCTTTCACAGAACAAATACCGCCAGAAGGCGGACAGCATCAAGTTCACCCAAGTGGCGGACAACCTCTCCATCAAACACGCCAAGAAAAGCCAAGAACTTCGGAGCGACGTACGGTCACCTGGATGAAGATGTTCTTTTATTTAGTTGTGTTATCCACCACGGTCGTCGGTTTATCTATTCTTTATCTATTATCTATATCTAATTGTGCCTTCCAGCTGGCGTACAAAGCAAACACGGAGCAGATGATCCACCAGTACACCATGACGAAGGATGAGCCGCTATTCCGACAAGCAAAGGCTAACGCCGACCTTCTCAGTGGGGTAAATTAGCTCTGTAGAGCGTCATGACCATAGTGTTATCTAATTAAAGCCTTGGGTAACACACCTCCTCACCACCCCGACAATAGAGAGATGCCACGTATTAAAAGTGAAATTGGGTTATCTTCATTTTGAAATTCCAGAAAGTCTACAAAAGCCAATGGGAGAAGCAACGGGAAAAAGGTTTCGAGCTCCGACTGGACTCGCTTTCCATTCTAACCGCCAAAGCTAAAAGGGACCTGGCCAGTGATGTGAGTCATTCTCAAGTATGACAAACCGTTTCAGCTTCGGAATGAAGATTGGTATAAAAGGGTACGGGTCGAGTTTAATGGGACATTTTGGCATCGTTATTTATCATGTAATTGCAAACAGTGAGAGCTTAAAAACAATCCAAAATGAAGCAAGCTCTACTTTTAATGAGTACCACTTGGAGTAACACTGCAAAAACGCAAAGGTAAGAAAGTTTAAAGCAAAAAGATCAAGTCATCTGATTTTCTGGGCCGGGCGTCGAAAAACGGATCCGCTCGGAGTTTGGATAGCAAATGAAATCAAGTCTTAAAAATGAATTTTTCAAAAGCAAAAACAGATTATGTAATCAGATTACGTCATGTAATGCAGTAGTTTTGATCTGGGTCAAGCCATCAATTTGGGTTTGTCAGAAATTTTCAGTAGGATTGGGATCACTTTGATCCATCATAAGTGTGAATTTCAAAGTTTTGAATCATGCAGTATAGCCTAAAAACTATCCGATTTATTCGTAAGGTTTTAATTTCATTTGTTCAGCTGTCAGTCATTAGGTAGGCCAGGGGTTGGGAACCTTTTGGGCTAAGAGAGCCATGAAGGTCACATATTTTCAAATGTATTACCGTGAGAGCCTTATCATATTTTTTAATAGTGATTAAAGTGCATTTTTAAGCAAGTAATTACTTTAATAATTACTAATTAGTCTGAATTGGATGGATGAAAGTGCGGAAAAGGTTTGATATTGTTATTTTTAACACTGTGATTCCTGCCATGTTTTACTTTAAAATGTCAGCAAAATACTATTAATTATGATGTAATATTTGGACTTACTACAATATTTAACTATATTCCCATATCAATTTTTCCCCAACCTGATATTCCAAAAATGAAAACTTTATATTGTTTTGTTTGTTTCTTAATATTGAGACATTTAAAAAATAAAAATGAACCCATAATACTCATAATATTACAAGTTTGTTCTCCTAAAATTGTGACGTTTATTCTCTTAATACTTTGACTTTCTACTCGTAAAATTACAGCAATTATTTTTTATTTTAGGAGTTGTTTGTTTTTAAATTTTCCAACTTCTCTCGTAATCATGACTTTGTTCATGTAATATTATGACTTTATTCTCCTAATATTTTCCGCAACCTCATTTTCCAAAAATGACAATTTTCTTCTCCTAATATTTTGACTTTATTTTCATACTACTGCTGGTTTTTTTTTTATTTTGCCGTTTCCTTTAAGGTTTTTGTTAAATTGTATTATTAGAATGTTTGGCAGGCCAATAAATCACCCAGGCCGCACTTTGAACAAAAATGAAAACTTTTTTTGGTTGGATTCCAACTTTTTTCTCCTAATATTTTGACTTTATTTTCGTAAAAATTACTGCTGATCTTTCCATTTTTGCCGCTTCCTTAAAGTTTTTTGTTCGATTGTATTTTTAGAATGTTCGGACCGCACTTTGAACACACCTGTTGTAAAGCCAAATATGTTACATATATTTTTACAAAATGAAAATAAATAAATGTTATGGCGTTTAGAAACTTCTGAGAACCATATGTGGTCATCAAAAGAGCCACATATGGCTCCCGAGCCATAGCTTCCCTACCCCTGAGGTAGGCTGTAACCTACTGAGCCTTTCATGACAGACTTATGGCAAAATGGTTTTATGGTTTTTGAAATTCAAAACAAATCCAATTCAGAAGTAGTGTCTAACTATTGCGGTCCTTGTTGGACGTCCTGTCTGCGCACTCTGACAGAAAGCAAGAGGTTGCTCTGGTTTGCAGGTACTGTATACTGTATATCTTTAGAACCTTGGATGATAGAATCTTTTTCTAATAAATAAATAATGATTTCAAATAAGCCCTTTTAAAACACAGCCGGTACAAATGTAAGCCTTTTTCAGATTTTACCCAATTCCAAAGCTGGCCAACCACTGGAATTTCCATGAACTGCCGTCCCAACAAAGCATTATCCCGCGTGTGACAGATTTAGAAAAACGTGTCTTTGAATTCTACCATCTCTGCAGGTCAAATACAAAGCGCAGTACGAGAGAAACAAGGGCAAGGTGATTGGAATAAAGTCTGTCAGCGATGACTCTCAAATGGCTCACTCAGCTCTGGCCACCAAACTACAGAGTGACCGCTACTATAAGAAGAATTATGAGGACACCAAGACCCAGTTTAAGTAAGCACTCGTATGCTGAATTAGTGATGCACTCTCAGACCTCAAAGAGAAACAATGATACCTCACCAGTAACGTGTTTTGGGGTTTTTTCAACATATAAATCCATCCTCCCCCAGTGTCTCTCTGGATATGCTGAACATCAGCCATGCCAAGAAAGCCCAGGACCTGGCAACCGACATCAACTACAGAACGTTCCTCCACGAGTACACCACACTGCCTGTGGACTTGAACGTCTCCTGGGCAAAGAAGGCCTACGGACTCCAGAGCGATGTCAGTTGGATGGACAGAAAGTCAAATCTTCTTAACAAAGTCATTACTGCTTTAGAACGCGTTTGAAAGGCAACATACTTGTGTGTGTGGGCTTAGAAATTGTACCGATCCGATCTGAACTGGATGAGGGGAGTCGGCTGGGAGGCTTCCAAGTCTTTGGATGTCCAACAGGCCAAAAAAGCCGGAGAGCTCGTCAGCGAGGTAACCCTGTGCGCCATAATACATCGCAGGTTATGGGATGTCATGCCGAGAAATGATTAGTCCGAGCGCTGAGTGAAGGCACATGCTGTACAAAGTTTACGACTTAGGTCAGAATTTATTTAAAGAGCAGAGGACCTTCCATAAACGCCAGAAAGTATCCTTTAACAAGGGACCTTACGGACTTAGTGTCCAATAACTCGGGCTCTGTATCACACAAAATCTAATAGTAGATCTCAGCACTCAGGAGATTAGATTTAAGATACTTGGCGCTATATTGCAAACTAGCTTTAGCATATTTTCAGGCTATAAGTAATTGATTCAAACAGCAAATCACAACAATATCACGATTTACTGTGTCTGCCTACCTTCTAAACGACACGTCTACTTTTCGCTCTAGCTAGCCACCTAGCTAGTGTGCTGTCTAGCTAGCTAGCTAGACAGCTACCTAGCTAGTGTTCTTGCTAGCTAGCTAGCTAGACAGCAAACAATCAAATCACGAATTCAAAGAGCAAAACACACCTGTAACGACATTTAGCCATTTCTCTTTCAATAATGCGCTCTACCTAGCTATCTCGAACAGATTTCGCTGCCATAAACATTCATTAAATTGCTAAAACACAAAAATAACCAAAACTATCTCTCAGTTGACTGAGCCAGTTACCTCGCTAGCTCTTTAGCAAGCTAGCTTGAACCGATTGTGAGGCTGTAGAAATTCATTAATGCAGCATCTATGAATTTATTCATCTAACTCCATATCTCGCTAGTGCTACAGCAAACTTTAACCCATTCATTCAAACAGCGTCTAATTCAGGGCTCGGGAACCTTTTGGGCTAACAGACGTGTGAAAGTCAAATATTTCCAAATGTATTTCCGTGAGAGCCATATCATATTTTTAAACAGTGATTACAACCAAAAGTGTGCATTTTTAAGCAAGTAATTACTTTAATAATTAGTAATTAGTCTCTGATTTGGATGGATGAAAGTGCAGAGAAGGTTTTTTATTTGGAATGTTATTTCTAACAGTGCGATTCCTGCCATGTTTTACTTTGAAATGTCAGCAAAAAAAACATTAAACATTTTAAAACAACAATAATATATTTCAGTGTAATATTAGGACTTTATTGCCACAATATTTTTCTTTTTTGCCATATTTAATTTTCCCCCAACCTAATTTTCCAAAAATTGCAACTTTATATTGTTTTGTTTGTTACGCAAAATATAATAACATTTTAAAAAGTAAAAAAATACATTCTCTTACTTATAATATTACAAGTTTATTCCTGCCAAATTGTGACTTTTTTTTCTCTTAATAGTTTGACTTTCTACTTGTAAAATAACAGCAGTTTTTTTCAATTTCTATATATATATATATATATATATATATATATATATATATATA